>BMAT01007073.1:137741-152315 GCA_019649035.1 Elysia marginata
TTTAGCTGGACTTTTTTTAAATCTTTCTCTAGCGCTTTGTACATTTCTTTCGATCTTGGCTGTCATTAATTGTCAGAAATTTTAGAACGAAAAAGGAATAAAACATGGACTTGAGGTCGTTTCATTCATCAGTAAGCCTATCATTCTAGTAGAAAAGGCGGGCGTTGTCACCTTTTGCCAGAGCGATGGAAACTGAAGAGCGCTGGTTTTCATGTAGTAAACAGAGCGTTCCCTTGCTCAGATAGGGCTGCAGCAAAACGGGTTCAAATCACGCTATTACACTATGACCTCGCAAAAGTTCTGTGGTGCAACTCTCCAAAGGTCATGTTTTATCTAGAAAGTAATCAGTAAATCACCACTACTAGTTTTGTGGATCAGTCTGCCTCTCTGTGATAATATGTGTTTGGGGCTAAAAAACAAAACACAATATATTCCATTTTAAAATGCTTTCAGCAATAGAAAAGACGGCTTCGACAGTTTTGCTTTTGCTCAAGTGAAACGTTCAATTCAGACCACATATATGATAAAAACGTAGACAAATTTTTTTTAAATTAGGTTACGAATAAAAGCCCCGAAATGAATTACCAAAAAAAGGCAACACAGGCTGATTTTAGAGAAATAAATAGAGAGTATAACCATGTAACGTTTTACAGCATGCTCGTGTGTTTTCACATGTTCTTAAAGACTAATAATTATTAGTCAAACTTTGCCCAAATTTTCAATCAAACTGTCTCTCTCCAACAACGTACTTAGTTGGGTTTAATTGAGAACACTTCTAGCCGGGAAATTAAGACAGTAGCCTCGAAGAGGGCTCACAGCTAATTACTATGGAGTATTGTCTATTACCGGTACATTACTTTGCCGAGATAATGTGATTGTTATGTTTAAAAAGACGTATGTACCGGTTATAGGTCGCTTCACATGACACGTATTCTGAACGGAAGACTCTGGACCGGAGACTTTGAAAAATATTAGTCCATATGGGGCTGTTTCAGGACTAACCTCGCTTGTGTGTAAAATTCTTAATGGTGGGCTCACCAGCCATAGTTCATTCGAATAACTCTAGTATAGAACCTTAGCCTAAAAACTCACCGTTGCCAAAGGGAACTTTTCCTTAACAGCCCCATTATACATATTATCAACTATACACCAGCAGCTTTCACGCGTTATTTGAAAGCAAAAACGGATCACAGCCGGTTGCCTGTCCAGAGTTGCCACGAGGATACTCGTCATGTGAAACGACCTGAAGCCGATTGTCACCCAGTACTGCCGACCCATCTATCTCCCTCTCTCTTGCTGTTTCTCCAGGGTGCCCAGCAGATGTTTGCAGTCACGCCACTGACGTGGTGCCCTCATCTAACAGAAGTGCGACCTGTCCCGTCTGGTGGATTGGACAGTCAAGCTCCATGCAACACCTGTGGCGATCTCTCCGAGAACTGGGTGTGTCTTACCTGCTACACGGTAAGTCCGAGGTCACTTTTTGAGATCACTTCAGCCTGTGGGCTATATTACCGGTACTGGGTTAGCATTACTCCCGATGTCAATAAACAAAGTAGGCTCGATCACTGAAATCAGTAAAACAAGATGGTATTCGCGCTGCTGTTGATCAAACTCACGTGACTTAATTCAAATGATTAGGGAATCGAACACGTATTTTGTGCAAATTGGCCGGCTAACTCGAGATACATGTAGTGTCACAGACTTCCAACTATTTATATGTTACTTATAGGTAGAACTTGGTATTTTTTTATAGGTAGAAGTCTGTATGCTTTTTAAAGGTAGAAGTCTGTATGTAGTGTTGAGGTTCTTTCACCTGATGCGTATGCCCTACCAAATTCAATGGCGGGGTTATGAGCTGGAGACTGAATAAAAAATTGTTTTATGCTAGTTATATCCTTCACGGCGTCACGATTTTAGAAATTTATGTCTTCACAACAAAGCCTATCATGATTTGGAAGTCCAAATTTTATCTTCGGAATCAGGTGACCTTGAAATATTTTGCTGTGGATATTATTCAAAATATTTTCACAAGGGTTCAATTACCCCTTCCTCCCTTTTTTTAGGGGTACTCTTCTTTCCGTGACTCGTAAGTTTCTCAGTGAAAGGCGAGACGTATTATTTAATAATTGATGGTCTCAGCACCTCTTGCGCCCCGTCTTAACACTCGCCTGCTTTTTGGACGACTTCTTTATTAGATGACTGCCGAATATTGTCTCTTCAGGGTGCCAGAGCTGTCGCAAAAAATGTCACGGTCAACTTGAAACGTTAGTAGATTTTTTTTCTTCGATTTGAGAATTCACGGCACATTGCCAAGGTGACATTTTTGCAAATTGTTCGTGACAGGGTGCTCTCTTTTTTCCATATTTTTTAGTTAAAAGGGTGGTCTAAATGGCCTCTAGTTTTGGCATGTCTTTTCTCACGTGGTTCAATTAACCGCATCCTTATCGCTAAACCTGGATAGCTTGGGACCCAGCTGCCCAGAAAGCGTTTACTGTAGTAAGATTTCTTTGAGAGAACAAAAAATCTTACGTTTTAGGCTTGGTACCAGTACTGCAGTACGCTTGCTGTGAATTCGTTGTTTTCGGGAAGGTGGTGCCATTTGTTTGGCTGGTGTTTATGCAACTCTACGATCAAGTGGAAACATTCTGACCTGGACCAATATTGCAATGTTTTTTTTCTTTTTTTTTTCTTTTTTTATATGAGAAAGTATGATTTATGGGATGTATGTACACATGCTTTAATATGTTCTCTTTATTTCAATACTAAGTACCATGCTGTTAATCTGTATGTTCGACGAGTTCTTCATTGTTTTACTTTTTCTTTAATTCATTTTGACAAGCTTGATTAATACAACCTGAATAGCACATTATGTAAGAGACAAGTGAGTGTTATGGGCAAGTCAGGTTTCAATGCACAATGATATTCCGAGTCGTACACGCCAGGCAATTATATTGAGGGCTCCCTGAAGTCTCCATTGTTTTTTTAACTTACTATACTAGTCCTAAGGGCGAACTTGGTTGGGGCTTAATCTGTGTACTTTTCGGGATGCGTCCATTTGAAAAGTGCAAACCACAAAAGCAAAGATCTAAACCAAGTTCTACCGTTTTATGTCTCAACCAAGGAACGGCGAAAAGCATCACTAGCTTCACTGCCTTTTGAAAGTATGTGTGTGTGTGTGTGTGGTTGTTTTTTTTTTTAACAGAGTCCGAGGAACAGTGGCGGGATATTAGCTCTCTGAGTTTAGTCACGACTAGTACATCAGCGCTGTGTCCAGAGTGTTCAACTCTGAACCTCATGTTTTACAATGGTTCTGCACAGCTCACCGCTAACTTAATAGTTAAAAGAGTGTAACGTTGCGTATAAAATAGAAGGCTACTCAGCCGCCTCAACCCATTTGTAGTTAACCAAGTTGGTGCCGAGGAATAAACTGGGTTCAACTCAACCGTTGCGTAATTTGGTCGTGCAACAAGGAAAAGAGAGAGAATGGGTAGCCTATTGCATATTAACAAAATTTTGAGTTCACACCCCGAATTGAAAACATCAAAGCACAAACACGTGCAACCTTTTTTATATCCATGCATGCTAATTGCTATGACATAAATTTACCGTATACGGATTGCAATGTTGGACAAAATCAACCCATGAGAAACATTTGATGAAAGAAAATATTTATAGCTTGGTTAATTTTAGCTCTTTTTCTTGTTTTCACTTGATAGTTGGTCAGCCGAGAAATCGCAGTGCAGTAGCACCAGAAGAATTGATGTTTTTGCATGCACTCTTTTTGTTGGTAGCAAGTAAATTTAACAATTTGCGTGAATTACAATTTTACATATAGAAATGGAAGCCGAAAATGCACACTGTTATCTGGTTTCCAATATGTTGAATGTACGAGCACAAATTCACACTTTTTAAGCTGCTTTTTCTACGTTCAGATGTATGAAACTCACTTGTTATTAAACTGACTGCTACTGCTTCAGGTGGAATGTAGCCGCTTCGTGAACGAGCACATGCTGTTCCATCGCTTGGAGACCGAGCACAACATGGTCCTCAGCTACTCGGATATCAGCGTCTGGTGTTATGCCTGTGACAGTTATGTGGATAACCCGGTGAGAATCATACATGGGCTGTCATTGTTCGTTTACCTTTTTGCTGGCACCAGCCATGATGTTTTAAGTAGTGGCAAGATTTGTATGGATTTTAACGTGTAAATATGAATTTGCATAGTTATGAATAAATTAGACCTTATTTAGATTTACCGTTACACAAATGAGATTTTTCAAATCGCATGTCAATCTGTCTCGGTGGAGAACGTGTAGCAGATAGTCCAAAGTTCAACCAAATGTCTATTATTTGTAAAGAGGGCAGTAGTATTGTTTTTGTTGGGGTTTCTTTTTTAATTTTTTTTTAAGCCAAAACCAATTATGTTTGCCAACTATGAACTAGGTATCTGTATGTTATTACTATGATTCGGACTTTATCGTAACTGGCAGGTCTACTGACCTAGTTCTCCGGCTCACAGAATCCTAAGCTTGTGACCGAAATAGTCGCGAGTTATCTTCAAGACTTCAACTCAATTGACCTAATTGTGGCTGTATGTTATTATTGCTCCGCTCCAGTACCGCGGTATGATTATTCTTCCAACTTCCGTAAATGGATCTATATCATACACCGCATCATTAATCAGCTCGAGAAACCACTGTTTTAAAGGAAATGAAATGATCCTATGAAAAGTAGATCCATCAGATAAATAGGCCTCAGGAATATTTAAAACGACCCGATATCAAAAGTAGCTAGTCTTTTGGTCATGATTTAGTGTCCTAAAACATTTTTTATCTGTTCGTATTGCCTACTATTGTAAAAACTCTCGTACCTTTCGCTCTTATCCACTTTCTAATTCCAACGTGTCTCATCAATCTGGTGCGTGGGCCATATGTCCGTAGTGACTGGACAAATAATTTCACGAGCTATACATACTTAAAATGAATTAAGGAGACACGTGCCACGACGTACCTCTTGATACAGACGCCTTGGGCGTACGTAATAGTGTTATACTATGCAAAGATGTTTTTTCTTCACGTAGTGTGAGCGACGAAACTGCTTAATTTCAGCCAGAATATTATTTAAAGAGGTCTGTGATTTAAGTATGGTCTTGTTTCCTCAACCGTCGTGGTCTAGTAGACACTCTGCCTTCCCACCTAGAAGTCCGCGGTTCAAGCCCCTGGTTCTGCAGGTCTGCGTTTAGGGCCTTGAGAAAGGTTGTTTGCACTTATTTCTTCGTCACATTGGGCTTTATATGAGATCCCAGTTATAGGCAGCGAATGCTCAGGCCCGTGTGCTAGAGTTATACGATTCAACTGCTCCTGCTATGTGAGTTCAGAAGGTTATTTGCTTAGTTATGGGCTGTCGCTGAGAGCACACGTGAATTTGGCGCCCCTATAAAAACGCACTTTATCTTTCTGTTCTAACGATAGCGTTGCCAAATGCAAAAGTAAAAAAAAATACAGCAACACAGGCAGCAACAACGAGATAAAAATATTTGATATTATTTTCCTTCGTAGAGAGTACAAGTTACCAGTTATTTAGTTTTCTTTAACAAAGTCTAAGTTGCACTGTAGATGAAACGGACGAAAAGCGCCGTCGATGCGAGTGATCTAAGTATTTGTTGGAAACTGAGAAGAAAAAAAACTATAAATTTAACTTCTTGCTTCTTTGACACTTCCGTTCACCCAAAGTGACTAACGCGAGGGTTGAAGTAGGCCAGATTGCTGGAAAGGGAGAAAACAAGTTAGCGGACACACAGAAGCATGGTCAAAACAAACACACAAAGAAGAGGCTTAGGAAGCAGACAGTCAAGAGAACAGCAGAAAGGGCTTGGGAGGCAGAATAGGAAGGGGCCAGAGAGAGATAGACAAATACAGTCAGAGACAGGCAGACAGAGAGACACAGAGAGGGAGAGCGCGTGAGTTATTTAGGCGTGTAATGCGTGTCCTGGACTGGAAATAATTTTGATGTTGCTTCCTGTTTCTTTTTAATTAATTAATTCGCATCAACAGAGTTGTCCCTGTGTCCCAAAGCAGCTTTCACCTAAGTAGTGTGCTAACCTTGATGTTCCCTGTTTCTTGTTTTTCTGTATCTCAAGGTTCTTCTGGAGGCTAAGAACGCTGCCCATCTCAGCAAGTTTGGGGAACCCTTACCAGGGATGGGCTGACAGATGTCACTCACTGCCTGGGATGAACTCACTGTTGCAAATACATTACATAACCAGGGACTGTAAATTAATTGCATATTGCAGTATATAACAAGTCGAAGCGTTAGGAAAAATTTTTTTTATGCTTTTATTTTAATATACGGTAATGTTATTTGATTTGACATGAAAGAACTTGATTCGCGAGACAAGATCGTTGTGCTCCTCCTGCCTGTGTTTGTATGTATGTCTCTGCATGTCTCGCTCTCTTGTAGTCAATATGTGGACTTAAACAGCCTTAGGCACGAATTACAATAGTATGAATCATATTGAGCACAGAACTAGTGGGCAAGGCGGGTACTTCGGTATAGACAGAGGAAATGTGAGTAATAGATTTAAACAGGCAGACGAAATGTGAGTAATAAATTTAAATACATGTCCATCCTTTGCAATCTGAATATTTTTAAGTTATGCTTGATCTTAAGATTATGAATGTCTCTCATCCAGGGAGAATGACGGTTGGAAATTTCTTTTTTAAGAAAATGTTATTTCAAGTTCAATGCTTTTTTTTTCTTTTTCTGTATTTTCTAAGTCAACGAAAGTTTTCATATCTTCTCTCAAAATATGTTAGTTTTATGAAATCTTTGACGTTTGGAAGCTTCGACAGATGTCTTGTTTGAACACCAATGCTTTTGAAGGTGTAAATTGGTATATCTGACTCATTCTCCTCGGACGCGAGACAGATACATGTACATTGTTTGTTACGCACAAGTCCTGTTTGCTGTTATGTTTAGAAAGATGCTATTGAAACTAAAACTGCTCAAATCCTTATTTTTCCCTATGTTTTTTTCTTTTTAAATATTCATATCTTCTGTCACTTTAAACTTTATCAGGGATGCATTAATTTATAAGTGTTCCTGTATTTGGACACACAAAGGAACTTCTTGTGACGTAAATACACAGACTCATTATACATGATTGTGTTTATTCCACATACTTAGGCCAATAAACGTCACCCCTTGTGTGCTTACTTTTTTTAACCAAAGCCCTCAGATTTGATAGGTATTGAGGATATCTTTATTCAAGTATATTGTATATTGCTTATTATATCAGAAACAGTTTCATATTCAGAAGTTTTCTGAGAAATCTAAGTCATAAAAGAAATGCTACCATTATGTGACATAACTACTCAGGAAATGTTCAGATCTCAAGTGTGATTCATTTGATAGAATAACAATCTTAATGTGCCACAACTCACAGCATTAGGTTGGCATTTTTATGGTTTTAAGATATCTCTACCTACCTATAAAAGTATGAATTGTGATACTTATCAAGCTTGGTTTATCTACTGCAGGCAGAGCCTAATTAATTATTTATTTTATTGAATTACTAGCAGAATCATATCATAGTGCTCAGCAAATGAAGCAACTGTTACCTTGAGCTCAGAACTTATGGATGTGCTTGGAGCAAAAATTCATGGCAGCTAGCTATCAGTGTTTTTGAGCCTCATGGCCTTCTGTAATAAGTAATACTCAGATGTTTTCCCCTTTTGTTTTGATTTGGAAAAAAGAAGTTATAGAACATGAGTTGGTTTGACTGGTGGTTTGGGTTTATGTTAATTTTGAACACGTTTGGCTAAATGTCCAGCTTGTGTAAGAGAAATTTAAACATTTCTATATTGTAATAGTTTTGTCACTTTTTAAAGTTAATGCAAATAACAAACAGATATCGCACTTATCACTACAAGCATTTGAATATTGTTAAAGCACACTGAATTTGTTAAAGGCTTCTCTTCTCCAAATTAAAATGAAGTCTGAGAAAGCCTGTGGCCTGTGATGAACGGCTTTTGTCTGAAACAAGTATTTGGGACTTTGACCAAAAGTTCAGATTGTAGCATTTATGATGAAAGACAAAGTATTTTTAGGGACAGCAATGAAAATACAAAAAAATTGTTTTTAAAAGGCTTTTACCCTAGATACATTTGAAAGCGCTATATTGTGCATTGTTGCAAATTTTATCCAAGACCTAAGAGATTAAAGAGAGGGGGGGATCAAAATTGAAAATCTGATTGTGATCCATGAAAAAATTTTAAGTGTGACTATTTCTTGGTGAGTTCATATCAAATTTTAAACACACAGCATTGAGATGTAATTTAACAAAACCCACTTACACCAGGCCCATTATCTTTTTTGTTAGTTTTAAAGCTACTTTATCCTTACAAAAAAAAAGATACGATCCAAATTGATGCTTTGTAACATTGTAAATTTAGAATAAGCCTGACTGCAAGATTTTCGTCTCTTTTTTTTAAACTGGAAAAATAGAATTCTACATAAACTATAAAGTACATGTATTTTTAAAATAGCTTAAGCTATGGCCAACTTTTCTATTAAGTTTCTAGTATTTGATTTAGTCCTATTTATCACTACAAGCAGAACAATATGGTTAGACTTAGAGGAATGTATCATTTGTTTAAAATCCATTCACATGCAATAAGTCTTAATTTAAGCGCAGCATTATTATTAACGATTGTAAATGATGTCATCTGACCTTAATTTAATTATGAACTTACAACTGTATCAAGAATAAACTTGTTTTTCTAAGATTTTTGTAAGTTTGATCCAGCATTTATTTTTCTCCTCCATGTTAACTTGATCTCAGTTTTCCATTCCTGTTCATATAGTACAGTGGGGCATTAGTTCTTGATCAACCTTGGATTAGTGTTCCTTTTCTTATGTGTTTGATAGTGGCCACATTGTTTTAGCTATTGGTTATAGTTTCATACCCGACTACCAATCTTAGACCTATGTGTTTATTATTAAAAAAGAACTAAAGTCAGAAAACTAACCATGGCAACGAGGCTTCACTAGACATAAGTAGATATGATAGTTGTAGGTAGATCACTTCTGGACCTGCAGTTACAGCAATCCTCCTCGGTTAGCTGGCTTGTTATTGATTGGTATAAACAAGATTATGTAATGCGGCCACTTGCCCTGAGTGCGGCCAGGTGTGTAGGCAAAGCTTATGTTCGCTTAAGATTAAAGTTCAAGTTGTAAAGTTCAACAATTCATTGATCTAGGTCAAGACACCAGTTACACACTAGCTGCAGGCCTAAAAATCACACAGCTCTACAAACTGGCCTCAGTTAGGTCTGGCCGCACCTGGTCACTCTACTTAAGCTGGAATTTCATGTTTTACACAGTTCAAGGATAGACTTATAGAATGCATGCAGCAAATGCACTGGCAAAGAGAAGCTACCCAGATTCGCCGGGAGCCTCTATTACAAGCAGAATTTGAGTTCTACAAACTGACCGCGGCTACTGACTACTCTAAATACATAGCTTGGTTCATTGTATTTAGAATTGCCACCCATCAACACCTCAGTAAATTTTAATAAACCTATGAAGTATTGTTTTTTTTTTTTTTATTTTGGCCTAAGGCACATCAGTTTAAAGATTAAAATAAGAGCAATGAATTAAGACACCACCATGAAAAATCTTTTCTATACCGGTACACTTTTAGAATATAATTCTATACACACATTCAAAAAAAAAAAACTTGATATTAAATTGACATGCTATGATTCATTGGAAGAAACATTCAGGGGCAGGAGATGCAAATCACAGACAGATAGTTTTCAAATAGATTTTAATTCACAAAAAATAGAAAAATGTCAAATACATTTTATACAAACTATTTTTAAAGGATGACTGCCTTTATCTATTATTAGCATGGAAAGACGCACTAAGCCTGGTTTATCATTCACATGAAAGAAGACAGCATTTAACTAACAAAATACATTGTGGCTTTAATGCAATTCAAATAATATAGAATCATATAGCAAAAATGTGTTTACTATTGGGTTGTATTGCACTGACTGATCACTCATGAAATATACCCAAAAAAAAAGAAATCATCTCCCATCTATATGAGTTTGCTAAAGTACCTGCAATTTAAATAAACATTCAGTCTTAAAGAGTAAGAAATGTCGTTATCATAAGTTTTATCATCATTCATTAATTTTAAATTTTTTTCCATGTCCTGTATGCTCAGTTTTCCAAGGAATACAAGTTACAGTAGAACATGGCAAGTGTGGGATTCCAGGGTTCACAAGAAAAATCCCACTGTAGGCATGTTCCCGCAGGAATGTAAAGGGGAGGTATTAAAAAAAATTTTTTTTTATTTTTTTTTGATGGCACTCACATCTATGAGGGTCTCATCTCTTTACTATCCTCATCCCTTTACTCTCCTCTTTGTCCACATTGTTTTGCNCACCAACTTGTGAACTGGATAAAGGCATGCACGAAACTTGCACTGGCTGGCTGAATGCAGTGCAACTGCA
The DNA here is from genome assembly GCA_019649035.1 of Elysia marginata. Classification (NCBI taxonomy): domain Eukaryota; kingdom Metazoa; phylum Mollusca; class Gastropoda; family Plakobranchidae; genus Elysia; species Elysia marginata. The sequence goes on from BMAT01007073.1 coordinate 148,265, forward strand.
AGCCAAATCCATAATGAGCCTACAATCCTATGTAGACTTTCCCGCTGTGTTTACAGAAGTGTTCTTTGTTTAAATTCTTAGTCTATTCCTCTATAACTAGCTCTATTCCTCCCACTGTATCCATGTTCTTGCCCATTATACACATGCACAGGCAACAGACTTTATGTAGAAAAAAAAAAAGGGAATTCCTCATAGGTCCCGCAGTAGCGGATGCCGCTATAGTTGAGCACTACTGTAATTGTTTTGGAGTAACATAAAATGCCAAACAATTTGATGGCTATGCTAAAAAATACAGACCTTGAAAACTTAAACAATGTTGAAGTTAAGCTCTGAAAAGATTAGTCACTTCCTGCCTTATATAAGCAGTAATAACACCATGAACAATTGTTACAAGATGTCATCATCAAACAATGAATAAAAATAAGGCAAATTGTTAATTTAGCCTTCAAGACATCTCTTTCAGTCAAAATCTGTTTAGCGAATGTAAAGCCCATCCAAAATGTATAAAGAAAAAATAAAGCTTAAGAAAAACAATTTTTATACAGTGTGAGTTAGCAAAAATTTTTGGCAAAAACAATTGCATTGAATTGAAAGAGGAATGAAGTCTCGTGGGTATCTGAGAACTTTAAAATGCACAAATACATTCACATTGTGTGTAGAGAAATTGCATAAGTACTTCTGGCAACCTCGATACAAATGGTTAGAAAACTTTTCTTTATCCTAAATACTTAAGGTTAGCTGCAAGTGTATAAAATAAAATAAGCAGCAATAAATTTCACACATTTACAGTCACTAACAAGTCACTTGAGATTATAAAAAAAAAAATAGAAAGTAGCACAAATGTTCAAGCAGTGGCGATCTGATTTTTTTTTCCTTTTTGCTTAAAACTCCCAACTTTTTACTTAACAGAGAGTTTTAAACCAAAGTTTCCACTATTTATTTTTAATGCTATAAATTTCTTATAAAGATTGCATCCAAACACTATCAATCAAGTAGACTATTTTGCTTGCCAGCCAATAATTTTTTTATAATCTTTATAATAATTTATGGACATCATACAACTTGTATACAGTGAGAAATGCAGGCTTGGCTTTCTTCTGAGAACTACACGTGAATAATTTGAACAGCTAAAAGCAATTTTTTAAAGAGCTATACAAGACTAGACTCAGTAAATTTAATGTGCAAAAGTCCCTGCTTAGTCCTGAATAATTCATTGTCTCCGAGTCCATACGTTGTGTGTGGATGCAGAAGTAGTTTCATGCTGTGACTACCTACGGTCCTTGAATTGACTGACAAAGAAATTATTCCATTTACCCGTGTTGTAAAGTACCATGGCACACTTCATCCACACACCATACAAGGTTACAGCATGAAACTACCTCCGCATCCACACAACAGGCACGGACTCGGAGACTATGGTCAGTTTTCCTAACAGTCACAACCTCGTTTTAAGTTTTTATATTAAAAAAAAAAAAAATTCTGACAAAACTTGTACAAAAATTATGGAGGCAATGAGTGACAGGTAATCACTAAAAAATTAAAACCTTATCAGTCACTATGAAGTACCTCAAGTTTAGATTCAAAATCTTGATTTGAAATTTCTACCATTATAAATAAATTGCTGCAATAGCACAAAAATTGTTAACCTTTTTTTTTCTTGCATTTTAACTTTTCAGGAAGAAAAATCTGACACTTGAACTAGCAAATACAACATTGGTATCAACCACAGGCCTGAGTTCATGTAATTTTAAGTCTGTTATCACGACAACATTTCACATTATCAAAAAATCTTATTTTCAACCTTCTAAATTATGATAGATAAGAAGGTCAACTAAAAACTGTCTTTATAAAGTCACATAAACTTTTTTTTTTCAAATTTACATTTTCAATTTTGTCAAAACAAAAATCATCCTCAAAAATAAATTTGAAAGAAAAAAAGCAACACTGAAATGTATGGTATATTTAAAAAATTGACCTACAGGTAAAGAATATATCAATCATATACAAAAACAAAATCAAAGTGCACAGCTGTGTCAAAGTACGCTACAGGCAAGGCAGTATTTAATGTAGAGATCGATAGATGAGTATATGGAAAGCTTCATAGAACCATAATATATAATAATGTGGATAGAAGCCAAGAGGGCCTGATTTATAAAAAAAAAAAAAAAAAAAAAGTTAAACCGTCATGAAGTCAAAGTAAAAGTTTTATTTCTTTTGCATTAACTGATGCTGGGCTATTTTAAGATCAACAAGGGTTCCTATGTGGTCATTTTTATGCCTTTTTTCAAATTTCCAACAGAAAACTATTCCCACATTTTATACAATTTGTACTTTTAAAGAAAAGAAAAAGATAATGTGTCTAGATGTTCATTTTTTTGTAACTTTTTTGTTGAACCTCTAAAACTCAAAAGGAGAAAAAGTTGCAAATCCATGATTGATGCCACTGATGACAGATGGTTTTTGTTCTAGTTGTGGACACAGGCGGACTTAAGACTCATTAAACTTTTTCTCGCATTAGATATTTTTGGCTTGTTGCCTAGATCTGGTTTTCATAGATGCCACTATTATTTTTAAAAAGGAAGAATTTATTTTGACACTCTCACTTGCAGACATTGTGACCGCAAAAGGCGGGAGCTCTTCAAGAAGAGTCCGAGGGCGTGGGACCATCTATTTAGATACCAGCAACTACTTAATGGCATGAAATGAAAAAAAAAAAAAAAGAAAAATAACAGATTGCACACAAACAAGCTCTTACTCTCAACAAAGTTATTCTATGCAGGTTTATTACCCACTTTCTGGCGCAAATTTAATGATTCCCATACACTACCGCCATTACATTACTTTGAAGATATTTGTAAATGTATGTGGCCTTACCTTTATGAGATTTTTGTGGGAAAAGTTGTGGGCCACTGATCATTCTGTCCAATTATAATGACTTAAATACTCTCATTATAAAGATAAATGTATAATGAATTTTCTGGACGACAGCCTGTCAAGCTCATGTCTGCTACTATGCAACTCTACTGAAAAAATCTGTATGTACATTTGGTGACTGAGATAAATGGCAAAAAATAGCGAAATTTTTACTATTTAAAAAGGAAAAGTGGCACCTATGAGTTTTCCAGGCTTTTAAGCACCTATTTCAGATTAAATAGTAGTAAGTCTAAATGTAGATTTAGATCTAGATATGGGCCTGTCCCTTCATGAACAAAATATGAAAAATTCACCCATCTTAAAACTCAAAATGAAAATAAACAAAAGGTTTAGAGAAAGTTCATGGTCAGTTGATGAGTTATCATATAGGGGAAGTACGTCAAGAAAAAAATTAAATCCATCCTGCACATTCATGGGCAGCATCCACCGGATAAGCTGCTAATCCCACATACGTTCAAGATTAGCGGTAAGCAAAATAAATTTGAAATTTAAAAGAAAACATAATTATCACAAGGACAGGAGTCTAACACCACTTCATACTCTAAACTTTATGAAAAAAATATGAGGGCTTTTAACTTAGTCGCTTTGGAATGTGAAAGTTGCTATAGTATGGCAAATTCCCTTGGGCAAGGGACACATTATCTTGGCCCCAAATGGTACAGCAGATTTCTTATTATTATCTTTTTCCGTTACTGATTAATAAAAAACCATTGCTATAAATTTAAATAGAGTGTTAAATAGATGTGTTTCCTAAACATTTTCAAATTTTTATTATTATCTTTTCACTGAAGTTCACCCACAACACATCTCATATGGGCTTCATGCAGTTCTCCCACCAACATATATGTACAAAAACAATGAAAAAGATTTATCACAAAATATAACCAAAATTTTTTAAATTTTTTTATAACAAGTGAACATAGATCTAGTTTCTTATACATGACACAACCATCAGGGACCAAGAAGTATGGCCCATATTTTTCTCGGCATACGGCATAGAGGGGTAGTGTGCCATCCATTGCTTTCTGTGGTCTAGTGATAGACGCTCGGCTATCGGATCCAGAGATCCTGGGTTTGAGACCTGCTTTCGGCAGGTCGACGTTTAGTCCTTGAGAAA
>BMAT01007073.1:152386-165040 GCA_019649035.1 Elysia marginata
AGAGTGATGGGCTTAACTAGCTGCTCCTCTGTGAGTTCAGAAGGTACTATGGTTGGTACTGCCCTGTCGGGGAACCCATGTAAAGCACTTAGAGCAAATTAGTGGATAAGCGCGATATAAAAACCCTCTTTACTCTTTTTCTTGCTGCCTTTACATTACCTCAGTCTCTAGAGACCTAGTTAAGCCGTTAAGTTCCCGGACTGGGAATGAAGCCTGGCACCACCACACACATAGTCTACTTGCCTTTGATTGTGTCAGAAATATCGTTTAATATTTTGAAAGTTCCTTAAAACTCTTATATTTGACTGCAGTAAACAGGGATGCCAAATGATTTTGAAAAAAAATACTCAAAAATGAGAATTGCATTTTATCTTGTATTAAAACAATGCACAGACACATTTTGTGCAATAAAAAATAAATGGATGAAATCACCTGAAAAACCTGAAACTTGGCATCCCTGAGTAATTAAGACTACTATCTTGATTATGACTTAAGTAACTTCATATGGAAGATTGGAGATAGTGAAAGTATCCTTTAGAAATTAAGGAAACATGTATTTAAAGATTTAACTGTACACAATATTTCAAGATATCCATATCAGGATCTTAAGTCGATTATCTCATGCAGAGCCAGAATTTGTTATGGTGCTATATAGATAGTAAACTACGATGAAAAACAGAGTATACCAAAAAAAAGTTAAGGTGAAATTTTGAACGTTCAATTTCTCAATTTCAATATCATAGCAAGTCTTCATTTGGTGGGAGAGCTACACACATAAAAAGGCGCAAAGTGTGCAGATAATTTGCATAGATATAAGATAACGTTGAACTTGGTCACAGTTTAGTCAACCTGACCTCTCTTGTCAAAAAAGAAAAATTATTAAAGCATTTCCCTTCCAAGCTGACAATTAAATTTTAAAACAAGAATTTGGAAAACAATTTTGCACTTTTCTTAAGGGCCTAGAGTTCAGCTTTGTGAATCAACCATTGCAGCCCAGTATATTAGCATTCTGGTGGAAATTGTAAAGGATTCCAGTTGAATTTTTTTTTATTTGGGGGGGGGGGGGCGTTGGTAAACAAACAAGTTTGAATAATATTTGCCCAATTTTATTAAGTTTATAGAGTCTATTGACATGGTTTGCTAATGTCAAGCTGATTGTGTTAATATGCAGAAGTCACGTTGACAACCTGCTCAGAGATTCAAGGTTATGAAAAGTTACAGGTAACAAGCTGTTTGGCTAAACCAGCTGTCTGGCTTACACAATACATGTACAGTGACTGTAGAAAGACATGGTGGATAGGTTTGTGGGGGTGTGGGTGTGTACATGAGTTATTGACAGAAAGATATTTCTACACCTAGATATAAGATGACACATTGACTTTGAATCGTGATCAAAACAGTTCACCTTAGAAACAAACATGCCACACCTTACAGCCAGCCCATCCTTATTTTTATGCTTACACCAAAAGTGAAATGCAATGGAACATAATAAAAATCACAGATATAGTCGCTTTACATTGTCACATTCAATTGCCTATTTAGACAACAATAGATTTGCTAAATGCTAAAATACATAAACTTCAACACAATGACATGGTACAAGACCTACATTAGGTAAAAGATGACTCTTCAGTGATTTTTTTAAATGATTAAGTTGTGTTGTTTGTGTAATAGCTTCAGGCATATCATTTTATGTAGATGGAACAGAATAAGAAAAGGCTATCACCCAGTAACCCTTTTAGTGAACGTGCTTATATATTTTTCCACTAACCATATGTATCAGTCTTGTTTTGTTTTCCCATACATTTTGGTAATTCTCAAGTCACTTCATGCTTATAGTTGTTATTCTTCTGAAACAAATTGTTGACTTCAGGAGCATTTTATTATAGCTTGGTGTCTAATGGGCCTATCAGCAACTGGGCATAACATTCTAAAATAAGTAAAGGTAATCATTATCATCACATTTCCTTTTTTTCTGAAGATTGACTGGAGGAAATATTTTGCTCAGTTTGCTGTATGTTGAGAGCACTTGCCTGAATCTCTACATACAATAGTAGAAACTGCATGTGTCTCAAATTTCCTACAACAAGGTGTTTCATATAATGCTCTCCATTTAGTTACCTCTTACATTGTGTTATCACATAAAAGGAAAGCAGTTGCAGCAACTTGTCCAGAAAAAGATTTAACTATAAAAACTGTGATCAACACTTCCTGCACTGATAGGACATTCCAGTGAACTTGCTCCCCATGAACCTGCTCCTTCCAGTTACATAAGTGCCATTTTCTCCATCTCTCCTGCCCATCCTTGCAACACATCATATCCTTTTGAATGTCTGCCCGTGTCAATGAAATTCTTTATAGACCCCCATGAATTTTGTGCAAACAATGTGCACGGGGTGTCAACGAGAAAGGTCATTATCACAAAGATATAACTGTTGACATGAAACTCCTGTATGGAAGTTAAAAGATACATTGCATCATGCTAGTACTGTCTCAGGGGATCCTTCGCCCGGATTGCGAGCCCCGAACTCCCTTAAAGGCTGTCAGAAGGCCAGTTCTTTCTGTAGCAACAAGCGCAACTGGAATAGAAAAGTAAAAAAATACAGCTTTTAAAGGGCTTAATGAAAGCAGAGTTCATTTAGTTAAAGGGACAAAAAGTCCTCAGACTGCATGCAAAATGGCAAACAATGGTCTTGGTTTTTTTGTAATTTTTGCTTCGCTGATAAATTTTTTTTTTTGCTTTTTATTAAAAAAAATGTCTTTCTGCAGCATTATGTGAGAAGAGAAAAAAAGAAGTCATCGGAAAGACTTAGAGAAAAACTAAGGCCATTTTCACCACTTAGAAACCAACTCATCTTGCACAAACTAAACTGTAACTGATGAAGAGTAAAATATGGCATGTCAAATGATACCATCATACTCTAATTCTGTCATTGTTAAACTTTTTGCTCCTACTTTTGAACTTATTTGCTTATTTCAAAACCATACGTTTTGCAACCAAATGAGTTGAATGCTATAATTTTCACATAATTTTCTCATGGTATTTAAACAATGAATTTTTTTTATTGAGCTTCCAAATGTTAAAACTTCCATAAGATATCAAAACTTTCTGGAAAGATATAAAAACATTCTTTATTTAATGTACAAAAAGGGGAATAAATCTACTTTTATAAGGCAATTTCTCTAAATTGAAGTTTTTTACATCCAACACATTGTTGGAATGGTCGTGAAACATATGGAAGCTAAAATTATTAGACTTGAAAATGATTAGCTTACTCATAACTATCGGATGATCTATGCTGTGAGGTTGATGATAAAAATGGTGTGAAGCTTAATGTACAGGGTGTGAAACTTAAGTGGTTGTTGGATATTGATGTTGCTAGATCTAGTCCTAGGTTTGGAATTAGTGTCAGATGACTTGTTTCTTTCTATGTCTAGGTATACTGAAGAATATTTACTAATTTATATGAAAAACTTGGGGTAAGGTGGGTATACCTTATCCACTATACTATAGTATAATCTTTTTTAGAGAAGTGAATTTTTTGCAGAAGTACGTGCAAGCTTCATGTCCTTCCCAGTCATCCCCAAACAAAAAAAATATACCCATAACACATTTCTTCGCTAGCAAGTTTTTGAAAATAATGAGCTCTTTAAAAAAAAACAAAACCATTGGGTTTTTCGCTAAAGTTCTATTCCTGCTCACCATCCCAAACTAAGTCTCAAGATTGCACTGCATGGAGAAACAGGTTGCCATGGGAAGTCTAAAAACAATGCCTCAGAAAAAAGAATTGAAGGCTTATAATAAAAAAAATTGAAATACTTACCTCTCTCCCGTAGACCTTTACCAAAGTTCTTGTAAACATATACCAACTCGAACATCAGGACCATCCATACAAGAATCCCAATGGCAGCTAAATAATGAAAAGTTCAAAAGTTGGATGGATGTAGGGTGAGGTGCAAAATGATTTTTAAAAAGCTATAACTAAGCCTCAGTGATGCTCATAAGTACATGGGCATGATATATATAGAGATAAGAAAATTAATAAAAAACGATTTATAAGTAACAGACTTGTAATGTATCCATGCATGCATAGTTGTTTTCTTTAAAGACATAGTGTAAAAAGATTTGAGTGAACATGAACGTTTACAACTAGTTTTCCAAAGATTGTCAAGACCATGATTTGAGGTGATGAGGCAGGTCATTTGACAATTTGGGAAAAAAGAGAGAGCTTGTCTTCACCTATACTGGATTTTCTCATCTCAGATGTTGTTGAACATATTTCTTAAAAATATCTTATGAGTTGGGGGGGGGGGGGGGAAAAACATATAAAAGCACTGTGTGGCAATAAAAACAATTCTTTCTCTCATTGGAAGCCACTGCGGCTGTGGACAGTATTTTTAATATGGTTTTCACTGCAGCAACTGCACTTTAACTGTCCCGGGCCGAATGAAATGACTGAAAGATTGGTCATAAATATTCATTTTCTTTCTAAACTATTATTATTGTTGATTAAAAGAAAATAATTTAATAATGTTAATGATAAAATTGAAAAAAAAAAGTTTTAACATTAGTATAATATAGAATACATGCAAAATGCTAACTTATCAAAATTTCAGAATAACATTAAGTTTTGGGGGGTCTTTTTTCATTTATTTTTCAATAATTAAAACAGCTTTCTAAGGCTTTTTCCCCTGTTGCTACTGAAATGACCAACACAGGACAAGCGATGATAACAAAATCTGATTTACGATAATTATAATAATGGTGACACTTATGGCTATAGTAGTGGATGTCGTGTTAACATAGAGTTAGACGGAGATAATGACTGGAGTCAGTATGTAAAAGTTTCATGTGAATTCAACATACCTGCAGCAATTAAGGAATTCGTAATGGTTTCCTCTGATTCCTTGTCTTTCTCATCTATCTTCATGTACTCCTATAAAAGATTTAAAGAAAAACGTAAAGATTAATATTAATTTTATTGGTCTTTACTTCAAGATTGGTGTGTATGAAAATAAACTTGCTACACATAAGACAAGTTGGTCAACTTGCTTGTTGCTTTGGTGGTTTCTTTTTTTTTTTTTTTTTTTGTTTCAGCCTAAAATTGTCTATAGAAACAATGGTCTCAAAGTAGAATAGAGCAACAGAATGATAGGCACTGAAATTTATCTTGAGTGAGATGAAAGTAAGCTCAGCTCTGGCAAAAATATGAAGATAAAAAACTTAGAATAAAGGCTGACGCAGGTAGAGAATGAAGTCCCTTTATCAAACTACACTCTCTACATCACTACCATCCATCCCTAAAACATCTTTAGTTGTAACAAAGAGACCAGAGTTGAGATTTCAGCCAGTCCAAACAAGGCATTACCTAGAACCAGCCTAAAGCCTAGTATAAATCTAGACACTAAAAGAAGCCTGAGTTTGGGCTATGAAAGGGACATGAATTAAAATCTGATGCGCTGTGTCTTGCTAGACCTGGGTATTACAAGTAAGAAAAATGTGTAATAATGACAGAGCTCTACATTCAAAAACGAAGTCATCTTTTATGCATCCTTCTAGTATGATTGATAGAGGTTTTATTCCTGTCTACCTTGAACTGAAAATCTTGTCTCAATACTGACAAGGGATAATGAACGAGGAAGGGAAAGGGGGTTGAGAAGGGACCAGACTATTTGGACTGGTTCAGTAGTCGGAAAGTTCTTATACATTATTACACAATGGTAGAATCAGAAATAACAATTCAAATAATTTAAACATTCATTTTAATCACCGCAATTAACATATTTCAATTGCAATTTTTAGAATCTTTTGTTTCAATTATAGAGACTAGGATACTTGCAGACAATTCATAATAAAGCCACTTAGCATTTCCACCCAAAACAATTCAAATTCTTTGAATATCTTGGCCAAACAAAAAGCTTTTTGCATTACTTCCTTTTTAACCTCAGTAATCCAATAGCTTTTTTTTGTTTGTTATTCATATATAAAGTGATTTCTCTATCCCATTATATAGCAAGTTAAAACAAAGAACTATTTTGTTATTTAAAAAAATTTTAACACTAAATTCAAATAAGATAATTAAAGAAACTTGTGCTAAAATAAAAAACTATTGTTCTTTTTTTCTTCAATTATAAATTGAAAATAAACCAGTAATGTGAATATTTGGAGAACCTTATTGACAACTTATATAAATGAGCTAGAGACTGAGATATTTTAAGATATTAGAATAATAATAATAATAATAATAATAATAATAATAATGAAGAACTTTTACATAGCGCTTTTACAAAAAGCTCAAAGCGCATTTTAAACAACAAAAAAATAACAGAAACACATTTTAAAACAAAACAGCTGTTTTTTGTCTGTAAATTTTGTTCCATGTACCAAAGACTCTTGTCTACCTTAAACTTCAAAAGTTTTATAGTATTTTTAGAGTCTTTGCTAGTACCCGGGTTATGAAAGAGGAAGTAACCCTAATGATTTCACATAACCTAACAAAGAGTGGCAAAGTTGTCTTTGACATTCCTCTCTATCCCTTTGGCTCTAAACTGGAATAGATGCAATAGCAGCATGTAAAAACTATATAAGGCTCTATCTTTTCTTGACAATGACTTTTTCAAAAAAGTAAACGGGAATAGGATAATATATAGTTTTTTGCCCTGTTCAATATGAAATGTTTTTGGACAGCATTCTTATAAATGCATTTCAGTTGAAACATTATGAAAACTCAGGACTGCCAAACCTTAATGAACTGGCTACAATAATTTGAGACCTTCATTTCAGTATTTTCCAAAGCAATTTAGTATTCAATACCAGAACATGGTCCAACAAAGATAAGACTTATCCAGACTCGTATACGGGGAGTTTACTTGAGGAAAATGTTACGTCCTTGATATTTGAACTGTCTCCACTTTAAACTAAGCGTTTTTAGAGAAAGCTCTGCGTTTACTCTGAGAGACATTAACTCATATTTGGATGGAATAAATGACATGGTGCATATTGCCACTAAATTTCTCAAGCTGTAGGCCTTGACTTTATAATTTTTTATCGTTTTTAGGCAATTACAAAATTAATATTTTCCCAAGCCACACTAATATTTTCAGTATTTTATGTTTGACATCTGCACTCCAGTATTTTGGTACTTGTTCTGGTACTATAATACTGAAATTGGTATTGGTTGGCAGCACTGCATTTATGTAGATTAGAAATGTTGGGATTGTGCTAAAGGCTCAACTCACCTCAACAACCTTGTAGATATAGTAAGCTGGCTTGATAAGTCCCACAACAGCAAATACCAGTGCACCCTTGTGCCACTCTCTTCTCAGCTATAGGCAGTAAAAGGAAAAATTGAAACATTAACTGAGTAAAATATCAATTTACTTTGTCAAGAAACACAAATATTGTTTTGTTCTTATTGAGGTTGATGTGCAAAATGAAGACAGTGCCGCGTTGGCAAAAGATTGATACTTTAGGTTGAAAATAGGAAATATTTTAAAAATCTTATTTTAAATGAGCTTTTCTGTTGTCTGTCTTTTTATGATAATTTAAAATATTGCTACAGTTTAGAACAAAAATAAGTGTGTTAAAAACCTTAGCAGACAAAGTAAGAAAACACTGACAACTAAGGTGTTTTGTTAACTTTCAACTAACCATGATCCATCCAAAGATGCTCCAAAGCACGCAAAAGGGAATCCCGACTGCCACAGACACCATCTCTGTTGTTGATATGGATGTTCCTTCTCTCAGGGCTAGCACAACCACACTAATCTATGAAAGAAAGCGAGAGAAATACCAGTGATGTCTATAGCAATTTTTCACTCAGAAGCATCTTTCATTTCCAGGAAAAAGCATGTTGTAGGTAAAGAACTTTCTCCTAACAATTAAGCAGACCTTAGCTTCATACTAGCTGCAGCCGGGCTTTGTAGCCTAACTCTAGAACCAACAAAAGGACGCTATAATAAAGGTCAGACTTTGCCAAACGACTCACTTCATGGTAGCCATTGTGTCAGACTAAAATTGAAATGACTATATGCCCCTGCAGATACCTACTGAAAGAACCAAAATGGCCCATAACACTATCTAGGGTAGTGGAGCCTCAATTCCTTCAGCTGCAGCCAAAAACACTCAAGCTGAGGCAAAGGCTTTTTCAACAAAGCAATCTTAATACCAGATGGTTCAAATAAGGAAATAACCGTGGGAAACCTACATCATTAGTTAAGTGCATTAACAAATTACCTACTTGACAATACAAACAAGTACAAATCATTGGAAACATAATATTTAATTTTCTTGCATTTAACGATGATAAAGACTCGACAACGGTAGCCTACATTTTCCTCCGCCCCCTGGTTGTCAAATTCCCAGAAATATAGCTCTCGGTTTCCTGTGGCCAAAGTTTGCCCTAGCAGCCCCACCCATAAGTTTGATGTTGAAACTTGTTTTGCTCAGCAGTCTGCTGGTCAAGAAATTTTCCTCTAGGTATGATATAAGCTCAGGTGCACAACAGCTCTAGTCTGTGGTAACGCATGATGTAAGAATTTCACACTTTACTTCACTGTTCCTCTCTGCTAGTGTTTATCTCAACACATATCACTGATGAAAGGGAGTTGAGACAAATCAAAGCTATCGTTTTGATCCTCACGTTTTTCCATTATCATGTAAGATGTCTAGTTTGAGTATTTATTTCATTCTGACAACACCACCTTGTTTCATATTCCAATTTTTTTCTCTTTTTCCCTGTGTAATTTAGGCCCTATATTGACTTTTAGATAAGTTAAAGCAAACTTAAATGCCTTGGGGTTTAAAAAATAAAAAAAAATTATGGTTTGGTTAGTTTATTGAAATATCATGTACAGAGCAACAGTTTTCTCAGCTCATAAGCTATCAATTTATACGAGGATTCGTTTACCCAAGTCCTGGATGAGCAGACATTTAATTAGTGGCATAGTTTTTGGTCTAACTTCCTCATTTCAAGCTAAAAAATGAACAAAAAAGAAAACCAATAATAAGAAAAACCTGGCAGAAGAAGATTATACAAAGCTGATCATAAATGATATTGATTCATTCCAGTGTTTAAACCTGGTTAAGAATTGTGTTAAGCCTAAATACATATAAAAAAATAGATTATTCAAAATTATTTCCAATCTGATTTTTACACTAAAAAGATACAAAAAAAGATACAACGTCAGATACAAATGATTTTAGTTTTATGCATATGGCTATTTGTATGTGTGTGTGTGGGGGGGGCGGGGGGTGGCGTGGAGGCTCTCCAATGTCATTCTAAACATCAACAAAACTGTCTCACAAAGTCAAATGAAAAAAAATATATAGAGCTGTAAACCCAACCGAGAAAAAACCAAGATGCAATTAAGTATATATATAAAATAGTTAAAATTCAAAGTGATAACTAATTGGATAAGAGAAAATACATTTACCTGTTACTCGTGTAAAATGAATTTAATGGGAAAACACTCAAAGCAGATCTCAAACTCTATTGATAAATGCTTACAACCTAGATCATATAGGAAAGGAGGGGGCTATTGATCAAATTGCACAAACATTTCATATAGGGCAATGAAGGTGGGAACATTTTTTACAGTAAAATGCTTACCGCAGCCTGCAGATCAAACTTGAGTAGGCAAGAAAAAACAGCAGCCTGTCTGTACAGCACTGGCAAAAAGAGACAGAGAGAGAAATGCAACACTGTATACTTTTGGGCATCGGAGAAAGACACAGGGTGAGTGAGAGACAGAGTATAGTGTTATTAACTTGAGCAGACAAAAAATCTATCAACCATCAACACACAGCTTGTCAAATGTCTTTTAACCTGTTGTAAGAAGTTTTGATACAAATTTTTAAGTTACGAAGAAAACATGTTTCCACCTGAAATAACTCATAAGCAAAATATTCCTTTGGAAATAATATTAAATTGTAGCAGTTCTAAGCTTTCTGACGCTCAGAGAAATGCATTAGTTGAAGTATAAATGCCTTTGAAGATGAAACTGCCTTTTCTGATTTGACAAATATTTTTACTAGCACAGCATTGCCTTTGCTAAAAGAGAAAAGAAGTTCAATGTAACTAAAGTTCAAAGGGTCAACTTACTTTGCAAAAACTCTGAAGCTCCGACTATGCGAAACTCCAAGTAGCCAAAGTTCTGTGACACTATAAACGCCAGGAAAATGTTGGGAGGTGCTATTACTGCTGCTATTATCAAACGAACCTATAGAGTACAAAAAGTGGGTGGTGGCATAAGAGGAACATCTTTAGAAGAATTGGTCATTAAATGTACTTTAAAGTTACATTCAATCATAAAATATGGAATCACATTTGCGCTATTTGAAAACAATCACAAAAAACTTATCGTGGTAATTTGCAACATGCTTTAAATTAAGCATAGAAAATTAAAGCTTGTCCCAAGGGGTTTCTTCTTTTTAAGACTGCTGCCTTTGATTTATGGTCTACAGAGCTTTGCTTCATAAGAAAATAATATAAAGAAAACACCATAAAGCTATGCATCTCTGAGGTTATTCCAGCACTGTTGGAATTCACCAGAGGCTTTTCTATGCCATAAATATCACATGTCAAATACAAAACCTCACCTTTCTGCATATTCTATAAGGGCGACGTAAAGGTCACGGTTTTTAACTTAAAATTACTATAGAAAAGGTATAAAACAGTTCTTCAATTTCGAGCAATTTTATAACATGTAACGATGTTATGTAATATGTCAGACTTGGGACCTTCCTTCACAGTCAACAGAAGAGTGTGACTCACCAGCTTTATCACAGTCTGGCCCTCTGTGTTGAACACAAAATACTCAAGCACACAGTACATGACCACTACGAGAATGGCACACATGAAGGCGTAGAGCTCGTACACCCTCTCTCGCAACACCCCATGAAACACGTAGAACAGGCAGAAACCTGGGCAAACATAAGAGTTCAGTCTTTTTTAGAGCTATTAATTATACACGTGTAGGAAAACTAAACCTGGAAAAATTTTGCTAGATATAGCTTTACGTTACATCTTTAAAATTTATAATTAGAACAAGTAGAAAGCTGAGCAAACAATGTACAATCTTTATTAAATCTATTTATACTTAGGAAAACCTAACCTGGACCATCCGTGCTAGGTATAGCGTTGAATTACATTTTTTATAGTTGTTTATAGAATAAGCCGAAACCTAGGAAAATAGGCAGGATCTGTCAAAGTTATACATGAAACAAGCTGAAACCTGGGCAAACATAGATAGAACTTTTTTTTAGAAATAGTTGTACATGGATTAGAACAAGCATAAATCTAGGCAAAATGGATGGAATAAATTATAATATTGCTGTTTCCTTCTGTCTAGTTATATTTTTAATATTTTACAAATCGTAGATTCATAGTCATTAGACTGTGAATAATAAATATAAAAAAAAAAAACTTTCAGAGGAATGTAAAATCCAACTTGGCTTATTTCAGAACTGTTACAAAAAATCAGAATCTGGAAAAAATAGCTCACATCTAGTTTTCTCATTAAAAAATAATGACAGTAACTAGGCCTACTTTTGAGTGTAGAATCTCCAAACTAAGTATTTTATAGGTATAAAAGTGAGAATGTGCATTTAAATTAAGATCGTTAGATATCAAAGGATCTTAAAAGAGTTTTCAGACTTAATTGTGTCGAAGGGCACCTATTGTCTACCTTCCCGATGTATACTGGCAGACCTGCCATGCCTCAAAAAGGGAAAATCAGTATGATTGAGCTAAAAAATCAATATTCAGGGTTGAAAAATCTGTATGACCATGTACCATACTCACAAACTCTGGTACTCTTTTAGTCAAATCCCTAGCAGTTTAATCATTAATGTGGTCATCTTAATTGAAATTGTCAAAAACATAGAAGCAAAAAATGTATAACAGTTAAAAAGCTACCATGTTCCATGTAAAAAATAATAAAGTAGGCGTACCATAAAACATTGTGGTAGATGTACATGTACTAATTACAATTTTTAGGTTATCAAAATGAATGAAAAAAACTGGGAAATTAACTCTCTGAACTTTGGCTCAATGGGTGGTAGTTGCCAAGCCATTAAAAAAACTATATTGTAGTAAAAATTAGAAAATTTTAGCCGAAAAATCAGTATAATACTGCTTAAATATGTATGAATG
The DNA here is from genome assembly GCA_019649035.1 of Elysia marginata. NCBI lineage: Eukaryota > Metazoa > Mollusca > Gastropoda > Plakobranchidae > Elysia > Elysia marginata. The sequence continues at coordinate 164,542 of BMAT01007073.1, forward strand.
GCAGGTATGTAGTTTTAATTTGAAGGGACATATACCTTCACGTTTAACATATTCGTCAAACGCAAGAAACGCTTGAATGTACTGGGGCCAATTGTTTTTCTTAACTCATTCGTTGACCCTCCTCCCTTCAAGCAGCACTTTAGAGATGCTGTTTTCCCTTATGAAAAAAAAACCTTCCAGTCACACACACACACTGAAGCTTCGTGAGGATTGAAAAGAATCACTAAAACCAGACAGTAGAATGACCTGCATTAAAAGGTAGAGTCTGGCTAAAAAAGCTACCACGTTTTCAGGCCTTATGCCCCTCTTGAAGATACAACCTATATCATTTGATACAAACACAGTCCAGTCCAGCAGCAGCACCAAGGTATCACTAAGATCTAAGAGTCAACTCACCAGCATTGACCAGCAGCAGCAGCAAGGCATCACTAAGACCTGAGAGTCAACTCACCAACATTGACCACCACCAGCACCAAAGTATCACTAAGATCTGAGAGTC
>BMAT01007073.1:233742-246441 GCA_019649035.1 Elysia marginata
AGTGGTTTCACACTCATAGGACTCGAACAGTTGACCTAATGTCATTATGGGCCTAGATGTAGGCCAAATGATTCACATTCGCGCGAAGTTCATACCGAACAACAACAAACAGTATTGGCTTGGACCCGGAATTCAATATTGACCTAAAGGTAAAAATCCGTTGCAACTTTCAAGCACGTTATCTCGACCCGGATACGATTTCTTAAGTAATACGTGTGTGCTTAGCCGCGACGTCAGCCACTCATTTCTCTAGCCTAAAGTTTACTATTGCCTGATTGTGGTTAAGCTAAATTGGCCATCGGCTGAGGCTAGACTTTTTTTTCAGGCACATTCTTTGAAGAACAGTTTTTTGAACCTTTGCCCTCTCTAACTTCTATGCCCAATAAGACCCTTCCTATGTTTTTATAAACATTGTACATGGATTGTTTTTTTTATGGATCTCAGAATGTTGATAGTTTGGCCAAAAACCTTTTCCCGGATCAAAACACAATGTCTAAACACTCGTTTTGGTTTACTTGAATTCTCTATCTGTACTTTTTTCTTGTTCTCAACTTCACACACATTTTGTATATCAATTTAGTAGCTGACCTTGTTTTCATAAAAGTTTAAACATATGTAGGCTAGATGAATGAATAGAAAAGAGCAAGACCAAAGATTATGTAAAGTTTGTAAACTACGAAGACAAGAAAACGCTCTTCCTTGGTATAGATCAATGTTGTAATTTTCCATCAGTCTGGTTTTTTTTTCTGCTGGGGTTCACCTTTCAAATTTAATCTTCAGAAAAACTTGTGCAAATTGTGAGCGAGAAGTTTCGGCAGATGAAGAAGTTGCACAGGAGTGAGATTAAACCCCTTCCATTTCCTTCTCGCTACTGGTCTTCTTTTTTCCATACAGCAACAAGCGTTTTGAGCTTGAGAGATGAAGCAAAGATAATACGTATTTTTTTTTTCGAGATTAAAAAATTTCCTGGGATACAGGATACGAACTCATTTTGTGCTCACATTATTCTAAAACAGATGTAACGGTTATGTGTTGTAAACTTCTGAGAAAACTTTCCCTTTTCAAAACAGAAAATTAAAAAATGTTTGGTCTTTTTTAGACCCTTCTAAAGATTTGTTGTAGATAAAAATCATTAACACACACAATATACGCTTTATTGATAAAGGCAAAGGAGACTTATTTTATGTTTTATAAGGTCTGTGAGGCAAGTGTGTTCATTAAAAAATTGGCAACTCTCTCTCTCTCTCTCTCTCTCTCTCTTTTTTCTCTCTCTCCCTCTTTTTTTTTCTCTCTCTCTATTTCTTTTTTCCTCCTTCTCCTCTTTCTTCTTCTTCTTCTTCTTCTTTTTCCCCTTCTTCTTCTTCTTCTTGTAACTACCTCATTCTCTCTCTCTCTCTCTCTCTCTCTTTCTTTTTTCCTTCTCCTCCTCTTTCTTCTTCTTCTTGTTCTTGTTCTTGTTGTTGTTCTTCTTCTTCCTCCTCCTCTTGTTCATAACAGGAATACAGCATTTTCCCAGATACGCCAGAGAAAATCGACTTGTTATGGGAAGGTTTGAAAAGATTGCATTGAAGGATAAATAGTACTAGTGCTAAGACCTACTTAACAGCTTTTTTCTTTGCATTGCACGCTATAATTATGTCAGTCTTCAAGAATGCCAAGCTGCAGCAAGTTATGTATCTTAGGTCTAAAATCCCTGTAGAGAGTACTATTATGTCCAGATAGGCGTAACACTGATAGACGGTTACGTCAAAGCGCACGCTCAAACATTTTTTGGGTTTTTCCGGGAATTCTTTCAGATATTCTGCGCCACACATTTTATGAGCTATTTTAGCGAACATACATAGAAGGGAAAACATAAATGAATGTTAAGTGTTTTCATTGCCTAGTGGGCGTGCGTGAGTGCTCATGTACTCTAGACTGATGTGGCGGACTTAACAAGTTCAAACACGTCTCCCTCATGTGAGTTGATTATTTCCCTTCTCCGGCTTTTTGTCAAAGCGTCCCATGACACGATATCTTTTGTTGTTGTTGTTGTTGTTCTTCTTCTTCTTCTTCTTTTACTTCTTCTTCTTCTTCTACTACTACTTTTTTATCATCATCATCATCATCCACATCATCACCATCTTCATCATCACTATCATCATCATCATCATGATCATCATCATCATCATCAACATCATCATCATCAACGTCATCATTATCTTCACCATCACCCTCACCATAATCATCATCATCATCACCATCATCATCACCATCATCATCATCATCATTAATTTTTATGAAGCTACTAAGAAAAAGAAAAAACATAACTTCTACATGCCTCACTATGTGGCTTTGATTTAAGAAGAATCAACCTCACCAACCTCGAGTTATGAGTTCAAATATATAAAGCTTCAGTGGAATCAGAAATGCCAGTCCTAAAAACTTTAAATTATGAGAATTTCCAGTTATTAGGCTTTGATTTTGAAGTTTTCACTTCAGTTTCAAGTTTCATTTTTACCCACGGTGTTTAAATTACCTGAACTCGTCGGCTACTAGAGAAAAGATTTAAATTGATTCTTTATCAAGGGACTTTCAAATCTCCCAGTAAACTCAGAGAGGACCAGCAAATGAAGCACACCAATCACTCTAGTACAGTCAAAAAATCTTTTTCTGTATATAACCAGGTACTCAACACTTCAGTGAGGCCGGAAAACGTGTGACCAGAGCCTTGCCTACGGACCTAGGCCACAAGGGCTTAGATAGGGACTAAACGCCAACCTACTAAGCCATGGTTCGAATCCTGGATCTCTCAGTCCAAGAGCTGAGTGCCTACCACTGGAAGCGACGAGACATTTTTTAACGAAGAGAAAAGAAGAAAATAGATTTGTTCATACCATCATCGGAAATTCATGTACACCCTCGTCTTAAAAACACAGATATCTGTATAATACGCGATAACAGATATTAAAGGCATTAAACATAAAAAGTCGAGTATAAAGTTTTTAAAAAATTATAAAAGCAAATTCAGGAGAAAAAGTTTTATCCATGTCTTTAGTCGACGACTTTTTTTTTTTTACCTTAACCAGACTACAAAAAAATTTTGTATACAAAATTGGTACATTTTTAAGGTATAAAATTAGCAGTGGAGAGAATTAGGCTTTAAGGGGAAATGCCCGAAATATGCCTGCCTTCAGATAATTCGAACCTTCAACTCATTGTAGCTTTGGCACCCACCACCATCCCACTGAGCGAAAAAGAGCTTGTAAGATAAAGTCACCACGCTTCTTTTAATATCAACTAAAAACTGTAAGTACATATATTTCCTTTTATTTTCTTTTTAGGGAACCTTGATCGGACACTCATTTTAAAATTATCTGCTAGTCTCTTAAAATGGTATAAACTGGGCTAATAAATGAGTCATTTATTCTGTTGACTATTCTACATAAATCTAGTACACTTACATTCGTATGCGTAAAAAGAATTAGGTTTCCTTGTTTATTTTTTAAACCATGTTATTATTGCGCATACCAAAAACATGTTCTCACTGTAACAATGATGTTTTGCAACAAGCACAAGTCAGTCGGGTACTGGAAATTCTTATTTGAGGAAACGCTCTTTTAAGTTAATTTTCCGTTCTTTCCTTCTTCTGTTAATATTTTTCTCCACGGACCTTGATTCCTATCGAATTTTTCACGCGTAGAAGTCCAGATCTTGCATCGTTCATAGTGGCGACGCCTTTGAATAGGATAATTTTAAAATCCGACACATCTGCCCTTGTTGCGAGACAATAACTTGTAACAATCAATGATTTATGACTCTCTTGTCAATGTTGAATTACAAGCTTAGAGGAATTATTTCATCTAAAGTAAGTTTCAGGCCAGAATAGTTTATGGATGCACATCTTAGTACATAATTGATTTGTTGTTAAATTTTATATTTGCTTTTTTGTATCTTTATTCATATGTACATACACGTTTTTAAATACTTACACCTCCCCACACACCATCACAGACACACACACTTCCTCTCTTTTCCGCTTGCTATCAGCCCTCTCTTTATCCCTCTTTCGTTCTCCCCCGTCTCCATTTTACTTTTTCTTTTGTCCTAATATGCACCCGTATATCAAACTGCTTCTTCTTTATCATTCTTTCGGTGCATCATATAAGTTCGTTCACTCAGGTGTATTTCTATCTACTGACACAGTGACAGGCCAATATGTATAATCATGTAATTATCTGTCTATAGATCTGTTTCTTTCTTTTCTCTACGTCTTCTGCATGATCTAGCCCCTTCCATCTCACAACGCTTTAAATGCTAAGTTACACCGCATGGAAACTATTTTTCCTTTCACATTTTGACTGAGAAGAAGCTCCTACCTTGAACATTGAATCAGGCTGCACGATAATTTTGTTTTTATTTTGTCTCTCTTTATCTAATCAATCTAAATAAAAAACCGAAACACCCAAAATTTAATAAAAATGTTTTTTCATATGTATGTATAAGTACCATGGACAGCTGCTGAAGGAAGCATAAAAATATTCTAAAACGCCTTGACATGGAAAATCTCTTTAAGCAGATAATGAATCAATAGTTAAGGTACTTAAGTCTTGTCAAGCGTCACGTGCACGACACATTTGATAAACTATGCATGTAGAGCGCAGTTCAGGGTGAGAGGAGCATGGGAAGACCTGGGAGACGATGGGAGCAGGATAATTCAGCATGGCTGAAAATCACAACTAAAGTAGGTGGAAGAGCGTTTAGCTGGCGTTCACAAAAAGCCGATACGCGACAAAATCCCCCTCGCCATCACGCCGACACGCGACAAAATCGCCCGCGCCAGGGAATGTCTCCATATGAGACAAAACGGAAAAAAGGACCACGAAAATCGACAGTTTGGTAAACAAAGCAAAGAAAGACCTAAGCATTCTTTTATTTATTTGTTGTTGCTAATATTGTTATTAGGTAGTGTTAGCAGACTGAAATACTCACCTAGTTACTCACAGAGTTAAATCAGTTAATCTGCATGTATCTTTATTCACTGTTCACGCGTTCCCCAAAACAGAAATTTATTTAAATGTAGGCTACCGGCAGGACTACTTAAAACTTTACATAAAATCTGTCCCACGCTTTGTTTTTTTATTTTGAAGGAAATTAGTGTGCTTATGGTTTTGTAATTTATCTCTTGGTGATGCTGTGGTATCAATTTTTAATTAGAGGTCCTAATTATCTTCAGCCCGGGCTCCGCCGCAAGAAAAGAGATGTCCTTGAACTTAAATTATGCCTCCTTTTCTAAACGTAATCTGAAACGGCAGAGCAGTAACTTGTTTAAACTTTGACAATATCACATGATTATGAACACACACTGTCAACAGATATAACAGTTCACACAATTCTCACAAAAAAAACAAACCAAACTAAGCGATAACTTTCATGAAATATTTTATTATAGAAAAAAACAACAGCAAATGAGTGCAGTATCAGGTATTTCTGTAGTACGAATCCAAATAAAACTTATCGATTGTAACAAAAAACACCACCACACCAGCCAAGCACGGCATAATTCAACGTTGTTATTTGTAGAACATTAATGAAGGAACCGTATTATTTCAATAAACAGCTTCAGTGCATGCGTAAATAAAAATCTTCCAGCTTCAGTCAGGTAACACAAGTCTTAATATTCAAACTAAATTTTCACTAGATTATCTAGAAATGATAGGATTCGAAAATGCACTAAAAAAATCTAGATGGTAAGGCTAGTGAGTTCATGTACACGGGTTTCCTATGAGATCATCGGCCACAGCAGTTTACTAAAACACAAAACACAAGATAGTGAGAAAGACATCGAGTATCATTTTAGAACATTAAGCTGAAAGCTACAGTGCAAACCAATGAAATTATAATGGACAGTGATTGTCTTTGGGAGCATATTGACTAAAACTGTTTCAAATGGCCTATTGTAACTTTAGGCATTCGAAAGGTAAAAAAAAAAACATGTGACTACATGTTTGTTTCAACCGTTACAACCATAAATAAAGTAGTGTGGGTAGTTAGGGTGTGAAAATTCTGGCAATATGGATACATGTAATACATAATAAATAGAGGCCAGCCGAATATGCCTGATCTTATACAAGCTTTTTCTAGATATATTGATAAATAAGTGGCACATGCAGCGCTTTCTGTCTATCTGCCTCTTATCAGTGTGGAGTGTATATCAAGTAAAAACTCATGAAGAAAGCTCTATGTAGCTGCGACATTATCACAGAACGTTTCAAGTCCCTGAATCTCCCCTAATGGTAAAAAAAAATCTTGCAAGAAGGGGACTGGATGTTGTTTGGAAAGCCCCGGGGATTAATGGAAACATTAAAAAAAAATCACAGTAAGAACATTGCAGTGTTGTTCAAGCTTACTGGGCAATCAAAGATAATTAATTATTATTATGGGAAAACTTTCAAAAAGTGATGTTTTCAAGGAGATGGGGAAGATTTTGTCCTTGTGCTGATATCTGTTCGTGGAAAAAATTCAGGCATCGGTCGTCATGACCGGAAACTTTTATAGTAAGAGTAGGTGTTGATCAGTTCAATGAACGGAGACTTCTTTTACATATTTCAAATCAAAACACACAAATGTGTCGAGCCTCGTGATTCCCTAATGCTGTAGTGAGATGTTCGACTCTTGGGCCGCCTAGTATAACCGCCAGCCTATTTTATGAGTAACTGGCGAGTGCGTCCTGCCAGGCGGTGTAACAAGCCAAGGACATGTTGAACTTGGGTGCGTTGGTGTTCGAAGCGTTTGCGAGAGACGGGTGGGTCTGTGGTGTTAGAATGGGACAAGAGGAAATTATGTCAAGGGCACTGTCCGAGATGGGTATGGGTTAATGGGTATGTTGATGCATGTCATCAGGGGCGGCATAGACTTGTGTGTGTCAAACAACGAGGACTCTGGTTCCGACACGCCCTGGCGCTGTTCCGACGGCGATGAAAAGGATAGGTCATTCAGTTGGGAGAAAAGGCTGCTAAAATTGTTTGCATTATTAGGGTTTGTATTGTCAATTTTGATCTTGTTGTCGATGTTATTGCTACTTCTACTAAGGGGTGTGTTCTTGTTGGTAGCCTTCCCATCGTGACTGTCGGCTGCAAGGTAAGTAGGTAAACTGTTGAATCGTGCCACAGTAACAGGGAGTAAATGAAAAGAGTTGGGACCTGCCTGTAACTTTCTCAGTGACTTGGGGCTGGCTTCATTTGTGTCCAAAGATGATAGTGTCGGTAGATCCAGCAATGAAATGAGGGCGTTCGAATCTTTGTCACAACTCAGGTCTGTGGCGCTGTCGGTAATACTGTTGATACTATGAGCATAAGCACCAGAATCACCCGTGCTGCTAACGAGGCTCGTGTCACTGCTACCGTAAGCGCTCTCATTGTAGCTGTGGTTGCGACTAACACTTCTTAACTCCGCGCTGCTGCCGCTGCTGATGCTGTTGATGGTAGAGTTACTGTTACCGCTGCCGCTGATGCTGTTCGTGCCGATGTTGTCGAGAGTGTTTGCTGAGCTGTTGACGCTACTGATGTCGGTTACGCTGAATCGCCTGCAGTAGTCAACTGCCTGGCGGTTTTTGTTTGTCTTGCACTTCAAAAAATCCTCATCAATACTGCAGCGCCGACAAAGATGGGCGCAATGTTGCTTGGGAACTGTTTCATCGCTATTCACCTGCTCATTTTGTGTGTCAAGGACATGATTCTCGGAACCCATCCCTGAGTTCTCTGGAGTTTGTAGCGAGCTCCTGTAAATGCCCGTTGAGGAATCTATAACCCCTGACGATGAACTCGACGCGGATATTGACAACCGCTTTGATGGTGCACACCTTTTTGCCTCCGGAATGGAAGGCGCCGATCTATGACTGATGACCCCTGAGTTAAACGGCTCCGAGCTGGAAAAAGAAGGGTGTTGAACTTCTAAACTCTCAGACTCCGAGCACAATGGAGGCGGCCCTGATGGAACGAAGTTACTTACAGATTTTTGTCTTCTACATGACATTTTACTATGAGCATTGACTAACCTGGGGACTTCTTTATCGTTTGGGCTAAAATTTCTTGACAAATCCGGGGTGTAGTTCAAGCTCTTTGATCTCAAAACTTTGATCTTAGAACTAGGTAGCTGTAGACAGGACAGAGAGGAGAAAGTGGTGCTATCCATCGAGGACCCGTCGCAGCTGAAGCTTTTGTCGCCATCGTTCTCACTTAGCAGCAGGCTGTGAACTCGTGAGTTGTTGTTTAGCGACATACTGCTTGTACCCGTATATTGTCTATCCCCGCTTCCGGTGGTTGTACTTCCGGTAAGTCCTACAGGACATTGTATAAACATTTCGTCGTAGGAAAACATTGGTACAGGTTGGTGCTCAACAAATAAATTGTCATATTGCAGAATTTCCGGTCTAAGGGCTGTCACGTTATTAGAGTTCATGGTTCCACCGTTTTTTACCGAGGCAGTGGAAAAGTTGGGCATAGTATTAGAATTATGAAAGAACTGACTCAAAGTTTGCGGGTTGATACTCTTGTTTGATTGAAGCTCATATTGACCTTGCTGGCGCAAAGGCAGGAAAGAATGTTGCGGTAGTGAACACTGCGAGTCATAATTCCAGTCTCGGGCTAGCTGTTTTAGTTGGTGCCGTTGATTTGAGGGGGCTTTGATTATATGCTTTTGCCGAGTAACTTCTCTGTGTTGCTGATAAAAGTCGTTGGATAGAGGTGGGTTATGAACATTGTATTGGTGAGGCGGATGGCTATGGTGATAAAAGTTGTCATGCTGAAAGATATTTTGTTGTTGTTGGTGGTGTTGTTGTGCTTGGAGTTGATTTGAAGAGAAGCGACAGTGAGTATATCCTATATTACAATCACCAATTTCATCATTTTGTTCAGCTTGCCGGTGATATTCCTTTGATCCTAATGAGGAAACATTCAAGTCTAGTAATTTCTCACTGTCTGACCTGTTTCTACATTTCTCGTGTCCTAACACATTTAGATGCTGTTCTTTCAAGGGTTGTTTATCACAGTGCGAACAAGCTGTGCACGATCCGTCTCCAGGGTTTATCTGCCTCGGCGAGGATGGACTCTCCGGAACCATTTCACCTGCTTTCATCTCTACCCCTGGATGCCCGCGTTGGGGTTGCCATGAGTACGCATTCTGAGTAGACTGTGGGAGAACAAATCTTCCTCCATGCTGGACGTGTGTCTGCTGGTTCTCATCCAGATGCCGCACTGACTCCAGGTCCGGCTCACCACACTCAGAAGACACGAACGTGGGAGGGTCCAGGTAGATCAAGGAATCTGAACGGCCCTTACCGCTGCTGTCACGTTCAGGGTGCACCACTGGAAAGAAAATTTTTAAAAATTAGACAACGAATAACCTTCAGATTTCATACGTATTTTAAATCATCATACTTAAAAACTTAGAGGTAAAAAGCAATGTAAACGGAATTAAACTGCATCCCTTGCACCAAAGCGGCACGGTATCCCCTACTTAAATGTCAGTGGAAATGTATTAGAAATTCTATTGTATGTGAAGAAAAAATGCCAGGTATAATAGTTAGTTCGGATATCACTAACACACCAAGCTGTTTAACGCGAAGTTTTGATAATTTATCTGACGTGCTTGAGCCACCTTGCCATTTAAGGGTCTGACGGAGGTATTTTCGTTGCAAAGGAGAAATTGATTTCATTTTTTAAAGTCAATTTAGACTTTCTGTTTTACACGTCACAAGCAGCTTCATAGAAAACCCTTATGGCCCAAATGGTAGCTAGAAGGCTGAGATTAATATTAAGCGCCAGTAGAGATAGTATACAAACCTCAGCGCCTTGTTCCAAAAATTACAACGAAATAGTCCTCATTTATCTTTATTTATGACATACATACAATCAGGACGAAACCATCTTTTGGAAAACAAGTGTAATAACACAGTGCAACGACAACAAAAACAAAAACAATGACAATAAAAACAACGCCGACCCTTGACTAAGCAAATGAGCACAATGGATTTTAACAATTAGAACCCAATGAGGGGCAGATTGGAGAGGCGTACATACAAACGCACAAGGTAGCCAGGAACAGCAGACACGTCGCAACACAATGAGATAGGTAGGTAGTTAAGTATGTAAATGAATGGATAGATAGATAGATGGGTGAATAAATAAATAGATAGATAGATGAATAAACAGATAGATAGATAGATGAATAAATAGATAGATAGATAAAAAGGTAAGTGGGCAGATAGATAGATAGATAGATAGATAAATAGATAGGAAGGTAAATGGGCAGATAGTTAGATAGATAGATAGATAGGTGGATGGATAGACAGATAAAAAAGAGACAGAGTGAAATCACTTCCTGCTGACCCGAAACCTCAGGTATTATGACGAATTGACATCAGATCTGGCCTAGATCTAAACCAATATGACACAAAACGTCATGGGTTTTCCGGGTCGTGACGGTTACAGACGTTAAGCCCGGGCAGTGCGCTATTTTTTCTCAGCCAATGAATTCGCTGTACAACCTCAGCCAGTGACATTACTATACAATACGTGACTACGAACAGCCACTTAGTTCTGACAGCAACGTGCGTCAGAAATTAGGCAGCCCATGACCGTCTAGAGTATTTCTTTCATTATGTTGCCATTATATTTCTTACCTCTTAAGTTTTGTTGGCCATTAAAAGGGATAAATAAATAAATTATTAAAAAGGGTGACGAAGTTTTTGTTTGATGTAGCCTAATCTATTAGGTGCTAGTTTATTAATTTGAGAAAAAAGAGAGAGAAATGGGGGTTGGGCGTGGGAAGGGACACACAGAGGCAAAAGGACAGGCAGAAATAGACAGAGAGAGAGAGAGAGAGAGAGAGAGAGAGAGAGAGAGAGAGAGAGAGACAGTGTAGTGTATGTGTAAGTAATTGAGTGAGTTAACGGCTGGATTAGGGGCGGCATAGAGAGAGAGAGAGGGGGGAGGGGGTAATTCCATAAAACAAATTAATAATGAACTACATTTTAGTTATATGAAAATGAGTTTGAATGAGCGGGGCGTTATTATCTCTACGTCTTCATCTTTTTCTCGCGCCTTTAAACATTTCCTCAACATTTTCCTTTTTTTCCCCTTGTTACGCGTGTAGAGCAATAAATGATTACAACCATTTCATAATTATACATCTTTGTCATTTTTTCTCTCCTTCTTTTTTTCATATCTTTTTGAGCCTCTTACTCTCGGTAAGTTTCACTAAATCTTTCAATTCACAAGGTAGATGGTAAACCAATATAAATGGAATGGCAGATAACATCCTGGTAGGGTAGATCCTTGGCACTTTTTAACTGCCCCTCCCCGCACGGTAAACTCCTTCACAAAATAATGGTGCTGTAGAAGCGTACACATGAATACTTCATAAGATCCCGGCCAAAACCCAAGCTTTGGCCTGACATCATTTTGTTCTTCCGCGTCTCCATTCCTGGTGTTTTGTTTCTCCTTTCAAATTTAAAATCTATATATCTATTTATCTATCTTTCTATATGTCTGTCTGTCTATCTATCTATCTTTTTAACTATCTATCTATGTATCTATCTACATACTTATCTATGTATCTATCTATCCATCTATCTACCTACCTATCTATCTATCTATCCATCTATCTATCTATCTATATAATCTATCTATCGATCTATCTATCTATCTATCTATCTATCTATCTATCTATATATTTGTATATCTGTCTATCTATCTATCTACCTACCTATCTGTTTATCTACTTAGGTAGGAATCTAGTTTTTGTACAGTAGGAAAATGTATTCAAAATTTCTTTAGATACAGGACTTTGAATGTTTGTAAAGTCCGTATTTAAAGTAAATCTGGATATTACACATATCTTTCTTTCTATCTATCTCTCTGTCTATCTATCTATCTATCTATCTATCTATCTATCTATCTATCTATCTATCTATCTATCTATCTAACTGTCTATCTGTCTACATATCTATCTCCTTTCTGTCAATCTTTCTAGTATTTTTTATCGCTCTTCTTTTATCCATGGGTTACATTTGTCTTAAAAGTATCTTTTTTATCTTTCTCTTTATTGATATTTTTATCCATCTTTTCGTATATTCATCTTTCAACCTACACATCTACCTATCTATCTATCTATCTATCTATCTATCTATCTATCTATCTATCTATCTATCTATCTATCTATTTATTTATCTATCTATCTATCTATCTATCTATCAGTCACGTATGGGAACTAAAAGAAAATAAAAAAGACGTTAAAATTTCATGAGAAATTATAGAAAAGTCAAAGGCGTATTCCACAAAAACAAAAAATATAACTTGTGCCTTTCAGAAAAAATATTTCATTTTAGCAAAGAAACCAACTCTTAACAAAAGAAAGGAAAAATTTGTCAACATTTAGGCACAGTAAAAAATATTTTCTGACAAATGCAAAAGATTCGAAGCAAATTAATGACGACCTAGACGAGCATAACGGGGGAACGAAATAGAAACAGTTACCTGATGACGCGCCTACCAACTGGACGGCGAGAAACAAGGTGTCGCATAAAAATAAGGTAGGACTAAACTGCAATAAGATAGAAAAGCTCCTTATGCAAGTTGAGCACTGTATTTCATGACATAAAAAACCTTGAATCCATCTATCTTTCAATCTATCTATCTATCTATCTACCTATCTATCTAT
>BMAT01007073.1:400382-416488 GCA_019649035.1 Elysia marginata
TGTTTCGCTTTAAAGTCAGTGCAGCTTAGACGCATTTCGGTTTATCGCTTGAATGGTTACAAAGACAAAGAAGAGACTTGTAAAATCTTTTGATTTCTTTGCGGATTATCGTATTTTTCGGTTTACCGTCTTTCGGTTTAAAGGGATTCTACTGTATATAGTTTTTAATATTTTCCAAAAGTCTAATTTGTGACCCCAATCCCGAAAACCCAGGCTAAAATTGCCCAGTTTCATTATGAGCGGCAGGCAATTTTTCCATTTTAGACTCTTTCAAAATTGATAAATCTCTTTGCTTTGAAAATTCATTAAAAAAAAAAACTGATAAATATAAATGCATTTTGTCTTTTGCTTAACATTGCTGAAATTCTATGCTTTCTGGACAGACATAGTATTCAAAAATAAAAAATTCCCACTTAAGCAGGGTTTTTGGCATTGGGGTCACCTTTATGCCCTTTCAGTTGTAAAAAATGTAACTCTTGCTTTTATATATGCTGAGAACTTTTGATTTGAACCAAATAGAAATACCTAATTATAAAGCAATTTTATTTGGTTAAAAGAGTTTTACTTTAAAACTAGTCTGAGTAATTAGTGCTTGATTTAACCTGCTTGCCTCACAAATATCTTAAAAATCTTAAGGTAGGGTAACACAGTTAAAGGGTTAACTTATCTCATTCAACATGCACAGTTTTGCCCCTTGCAACACCCTAAGACGCACTATTTTTGTCTATTTGAAAGAACAAATTCTCCATTTGAATGCGACCTTATCCTTATAATTTTTTTGTACTAATGAAAGTTCAACTTTGGTACTTTCTAAAGCAGAAAAATAAATTTCACACACTCATTAGCTGGTTTTGTATAGTTTATGAAAAAAAACCGCCTCAAATCACATTTGTTAATTTTTTTTATTCTTATGAAATGAGAACCTAGTAAGAATTTTTTTTTTACAAAAGAATCAACAATAAATTATATTTCATTGATCTATGATCAAAGGGAACTAAATACAAAAAAGAAATGGTTGAAGAATAATACGTGAGTGCTGTCCTGTGCATCTCTTCAGTCTGTAAGGAGAAAAAAATTTCAAGCTCTCCCTTCGTATCTTCAAACCAAGTATCTCCAATAAGTTTAAATACATGAAATTGTGAAATCTGAAGTGCCCACAACTAAATTATATATAAAGTTCAATCTTACACCCACCTCATAAAAGATTCTACAGGTGCCAGTTTGCACAACAGTTTGAATAACGATGAACCAATCATCAATGAGACCTGAGAAACAAAATCACAAACAAATAATGAGATATTTTTAAAAAAATATATATAAAACAATTGTTCAAATGATACTTACAACAAATAAAGAATAAAAACATATTAATTTGATAATTTCAAAAGAGCAAATTTTAATCCTCCTTTCACAGAATATAAAAGCTTGAAATGGCCAGCAAATAAACGCCAGAAATTCTGAGTGCACAGGGTGTAAAATCGTATATTAGGTAATTTTTGTTCAAGATGCTGTGGTGAAGCAAAGGCAGCACTTTAAAGCAAGTTAACAGAAACACACCTTTTTTTTAACCAGAAACCATTAGAGAATACTCATCATTTCAAGACCATAGACAGAAAGGTAAATGAGAAAACAAAAACAATAAAAATCATTATAGAATGTTGTAACTAGTGGTATATGATGTCTTCCACTACAAACTAGAGTATTTGGTTTCACCTAAAACGATTCTCACACTCAAAACAAATGTTTTTAAAGCATTATCAATGGGATAAACTCTTTCAGAAATGGCACACACAAACTCAACCAAATTTGGTAGTTTAGATCATATAAGGGCAAGACAAACCTCTTTTCTAGGTAAATTTCAAAACAGTGGATCCACCAGCAAGCTCCTCTGAAAGGTTAATAGTTCAGAAGAAAAACTGAAGTGCTCAATCAAAGCTTAAAGACTACACAGTGCCTAAGGTGAACTAGTCTTAAACAAATTTGTTGAGGTTTACGCACGAGACCCATAAACTAAACCCTTATAAAAACTGACAATGCTTACCATAAAAGCAGCAAAGATATGACCATGTGGAATGTCTGTATGCTCTTCTTTCAAAGCACCACTGCTGCTGTCATTCTTGTAAACAATGCTCAGAGATGGCGTCCACTCTAACACAAAACAGTACATGGCACCTTCAAACAGGGACTGGATCAAGCCGAGGCAAAGCACCCTGGGATCTGGTCAAGGACAGAAATTTAAGTGTTTATCAGACAAAGAAAAATGCTCAAGGACTTCAATAACTGTTTTACTAATTACTTAACATGCTTAAATCTACATTGAACATCTTGCTTAGTCCCAGGGATGCAAGCAGCTCATGAGAAAAAAGCAGGAAATTTTTTTATAGCAGTTTCCGAGCGCGCGCTATTCTGATTACTAAAGCCAGCCTTCCAGTGTCTAGCAAAAACGATTTTGCCACCAGTTTGGTAAGAAACTCTCCTTTTACACAGCAAACATCATGCAACACCATCCTTGTCCGAAATTTTTCCTGCTATAACTAGAATAAAAGTCTCCACTGATGTCTTTCTCCTTCATTTGTTCTTTGAAATAGAAAAACAATGTGATGTTGTAGATTTCCGATCCAAGAACTTAATTTGGGCTAGATCTAGGCTAGGAATGGCCACCATGATCATAATCTAGATTGTTGGCAAATGTTACTAGAGTCTAGATCTAGATTTTCTAGTGTAAACCAGTAAGGCTAAGTCAGTTAATGACTAGCTACACTGTTTCTCCATGTCTAATCTAGATCTATAGAGAGATAGAATAGATCTAATCTAGATTTGAAGAGTAAGACTACTAGATCTAGGGCCTAAGAGTTTTTAAAAGCATCTAGCCTGGCACTTGCTTGAAAATTAAACAGATCTTGAAAGGTCAACGAGGTGCAGCAATCACAATATGAAATATCACTGAACAAGATCGCTCTTGGCTAAAAAAGACGAAGTGCACAAGATTGCTCAGGGCTAGATCTAGATGTAATGTAAGAAAGGATTATAAAAGACTCTCCATGTTTTGAACCATGTGATGTTTTTTAATGTTTTCAACCATGTGTTTGTATTATCGTAAGATAACTTTATTCATGACTAGGCCTAGAACTACACGGAGTATACAAAAGATAAACAAGAAAAATCATCGATAGCATACTTTTAGTTTCACTTTTGCTTTTACGCCCATTGGCCATTGTGTGGACAGTTTTGAACTCATCACAAAAAAGAAATCGGGCGATGAGATTACATATAAAATATAAACGGAAATCGACTAACGGATAAACAAAAAGAAATAATCGGTATCGCCATAGAATCAGAAAAAGGTTTGTAATTTGCTTCCGATTTTCCGGTCGTCTTTTCTTGGTTTAAGTTCTTACTTTAATAAGTTTATAATTTTTCCAACTTTTTTGTTGTTGATTGTCTGGTTGAAGAAAGAATACGAAAATCGGAAAAATCTGGGGAGACAAAAAAATCGGAATTCCGATTAAAATCGGAATACTTACATCCCTGTTAGTCCAGATAAAAAAGTTTTCCAATACTTGTGATTTAGTTAGATAATTGAGCGCGCAGACAATCAATGTGCTTTGTTACATTTAGTTCAAAAAAATATTGCTTTTTTTTTTTATTATTTAAAAAAGCATTGGCCGCGACAGGTCAATTCTTTTTCAAAATTTTGATTTGGTTGGTTGGTTGCTTGAATTTTAACGTCTCTTTTTCAACTACAAGGTTGAATCAGACATGGCGCTGGAGACCATTGAAAGCGTGCTGCCGCACTGTGATGTAAGGAGCGCTTGCAGACACCACACCCAGTCACATTATCCTGACACCGGGCCGACCAGACTTGGCACGAAACCCATAATGCCAGACACTAGGCCGATCAGCTGCTAATACTAATTTTAAAGTCCTTGGTTTGACTAAGCCTGAGATCAAACCACGCACCTCACAATCTCTGAGCAAGGGTCTTACCGCTAGGCCACAGAGGCGGTTTTGAAATTTTGAAGTTATGAAATCCCTACCTTCTCTAATAGCCTTGAGAGCCGAGCTGAAGGAATGAGAGAAGGTGCTGGACTTGTCCCCGTAGTTTTCACTCCAGGTCATCACAATCATGGCTATCATCAGTAACAATGTGACAAGGGAAACATCAAATGGAGCTCTGTGGGGCATGTAAAATACACATGACTGAATCTCATCCTAAGCACAGGAAGGTCACTGATATGGTATACATTCAAACCTGCCCAAAGCGACAATAAAAATCAAGAAAGATTATGGTTGTGATTGATAAGAGCTAGCAATGGGCAATTATGGTGTTGTAAAGCAACTGAGCTAGAATGTTGTGAAATGGAGGTGTGTGTGTGTGGGGGGGGGGGGAGAGGGTTCTAAATGGGTTGTGTTGGAGTACTGGTTTATAGTTCTTATTTATAGCTTCACATCACAGGTAAACAAAAACAAGCTTGGCCTAGGGAGGTTTGGGTCATGTTAGAGTACTGGACTGGCAGCTTATTGATCTTTCTCAGAGTTTTTTTTAAAAGAGATTGTAAAGAACATTGATGGATAAAAAGCTGCCCGCGGTTGCCTTGGTGAGATAGTCACCATGCAGGACTTCAAAACATAGAAAAAATGCAAGGGAGTCATAGGGAAATGGTCACCAATACAGGTTGTCGGCTAGGCAGGTTCGACAGTACATTTCTGCAGGAAGTTATACCATTGAGGCTGAAGGAAAATACAGAATTGATAGTTTGTGTCTCCTTGAATCTAAGCCTTGCTGGTCTTCAAATTAGTTCTATTCATATAAAATACCTCTCCATAACTAACAACTTGGCCCATCTCAAGGGCATGGGAAGAACAATGATGCATCAAAAAGGTTTGCACCAACAAGGTTTGATTTCTAGAGGATCATTACAGTCCTCACAATTAAATATCATTTTCCCTCAGACAACAACAAGAGGCCCTTCAGTAGTGATGTACATTTGTTGACTGTTATAAGGCATGAACAATTTTATATTCGAATTCAAGGAAGCCCACAAGAAAGGGAAATATGTTTTTTTTTTGTTTTTTTTTAAATTGAGTTCAAACAATCTTACACAAAACCAAAGGCATCAGCAAACTTTTGTGCCACAAGGCCAGCACCGATAGCCACAATGGAGTTACCCAGCACTCCCAAACTGAAAATGTTGCCCAAAAGATTGCTGTCAAAGCCACGCTGGGGAAGAGAAAGAAGGAACAGTCATCATATCAAAGGTGATCATTTACGAACTTATGGTCCTTGATTAACTTTTTAAGCTCTTTTGTTTAATCAATTAAGGTATTCAACGTTCAGGTTCACAGCAAGACATTTTTTTTTCAACAAGGACAAACCTTTATAAATTTAATTGTGAAAATATATACTTTCACACATTGAAATCTCTTTTCCCATTTATGAACCTTGTAAGCTTTTCTATAGTGCTCAATAAGAATATGCAACAAAAAAGTACAACCATTTACAAAAGTTATGTCTTGAAAAAATTTCAACTAAATCTGTTTTCTTTTATGTGATGCTCATTTGGTGTCATGTTTATTTCTTGAAAAAAAAAACAAAAAACTTTGGGCCTAAACAAAGGACAAATCTCTATGCATACAAAAAAAAAAAACTTGAGGTAAAAAAATGCAGACTTTTCAAAATTGTCAACCTACATAATTGTATACCTTTTTATTCGTCATGTAGATCTATGTGTACAGATGTTTAATCAATATATTGTGCGGATTGGCTTATGTGCTTTTAAAATCCGTTTCTTTTCATGTTTACGTGTAAAGAGCCCAGAGCTTTTATATGTTTTTTATTCGGCACTATATAAGTATACTGTGTATTATTATTGTTATTAAGATTATTTTTGTTATTGTCATTATTATCAATTGAAGACCTGTAGGTCAACTCACCTGATGATGCTCAAACACAAGCCAAGACTCAAAAGCACTGTAAAGTATGGAGGTTGCTATACCACCCAGTAATCGCCCGATCATCAGGACAGAGAAGCTGGATGAGTGCTGAAAAAAACACAAGAATTGGATACGGTGAGAAAGATGATGTAAATGTAGTCAGACTCGTGATCCTAAAGTTGTGGGTTCGATTTCCGACCATGCCATGCTGCAAGTGCCTTGGGAGAGCAGTTTACTCTCGCTTTCCCCAGTCCATCCGCCTGTAAAATGGGTACCCAGCCACAGGCAATGCTTGAATTTGTGATATGCGCCTGCAACACCCTGCATATGAGTAAAAGTGGCTTTCAAATGTATTAGTCCGCTAGGGCATTAGTGGTGATGCTCTTGTGGCGACACAGTTACGCTGAGTTACAAAGCCAAATTTAAAAAAAAAAATTTTAATTAAATAAACAAAATGACTTTTTAGCAGTGAGGTGGCATGTTACAAAACAGATAAAGGTGTTGATTTGCAAAGACCAGGCCACAGAGTACCCTTTCCTTAGTTAGGAGAAAACTGGCCAAAATTGGATGCATACTCTTTTGCTTTAGATAAAACAAAATTTCTTAAAACTCTATAGTTACAGTTATAGAGTTTATGGTGTATAAAAAATAGATTTGGCACTATCTCTTGGCCTCATTTAAAAAAAATTCTATTTTTAGGTGGGTGGCACTTATCGACATTTTTAAACCAAACACTTTAAATTTTACAGCATGACTTCCCCGAGACAAACATTATGTACTCCCACAATGAGATAAATCAAGGCATAGGGATCTCAGGCAGCTTCTCTCATGAATTTCGCTCAATGAAAGTTTTTTTTTTTCATCTCTTCCCATCCAGAGTTTTCCATATAGAGCGCCAGATTTATTATGAGGGCATGGAACTAAAACACTTATTCTCTCCTATCCACCTTTATGCCCGAGGGTTATGCTGTCACCAATTTACATCCATATGCTGTAATCATGATATGAAAACTCATTGAAAACCCCAAATTAGTACAGAATATAGATTCTTTTCTTTTTCATTTCACATCACTCTTAAAAGCGTAGGTATAGTGGTATGTGGGAATCAATTTCACAGTTAAAAATTCATTATGTTTCAAGATTCAGTTAAAACAGAAAAAAAATAATTTAGACTGACCAAACACAAAACGGAAAGAAATCTGAAGCCTTAACTCAGAAAGCCAAGGTAGCCCTAAGCGCTTTCATTTTGTCTGTCGAAAATCTAAGGGAACAATAATTCATTTAATGTGCACTGTCATTCACTATTTTGCATCATTTTCCTCTTCATCTTACCCCTCGACTCTATATCTACAGATTTAATGCGTATTCTATTTCAGGTCATTCTCTTTATGTTTAAATTAATAGTATTAGGTGTCTGTGATGATAGTGGACAAAAATAAACTTCTAAATCTTTTCTGAATTTTTGTTAGCTTGTTTCATGTGTAAATCTGATAATCACATTGATGCTCTCTAATAGCTGCACAATTTCTCAATACTTTTTTTTCAATGACAAGAGTTTTTTAAAATATAATTGCTCGCCAACAATAAGAGTTACCTAATCACAACAAAACTGAATTAGAACTTAACTTTTTTAAAAATTGGTCTACAATAAAAGTTTCATAGTTAAAATGACACTAAATTTGAACTTGACATGGAAAACAAACAGACAAAAAAACACACCTTTGTTAAACAAGTTATTCCGTATAGAAATCCATACATTATGCAGTTGGTCCTTCTGCCACTGAAAGAAGAAAAAAAAATAGAACATTTACTAAATTGCAAGCATAAATTTTTTTAAAAATTCCACTGGATTGTATTTCACTTAATGGGGCTGTAATTTTTTTTTCAACCTTTTGAAAGGCATGAAATACACTACATAAAAAAGGTAGTAACTCAATAAGTCCAAATTCCAAGTTGTGCCAGATTTTCGCAGACCATTTCACTTTTATTCAAGGTATTAGAGGTGGCAAGTGTACTGAAAATAGAAATTATAGCAGAGCAGCAGTAATAATAGAAGTAGTAATTAAATTAAACACTTGCGATGATAGTGGTGGTAGAGGCGGTGAAAGAAGTGGTATTAGCAAGAAGAAGTGTAGTAGGCGTTAGCTGGGTACCATTTACAAGCAGTGGTATTTAACAGCTGTCATGGTTCTGAACTAAATCTACCTCTTGGTGCGGAATTGTGCATCAAAAGTGGTCTAAGAGCATTTTTTTTTAAAGCTGGTGTAAATTTTTTATCGAGGCACACAAAGAAATGCGCAATATGCAAGAAGAAATGCGAAAAGAGACTATATTTCCCTAGTTGTGATGTAGATTTAGGTCAGAAGAGAAGCACCAGCAGTGACGGTGGAAATGGAGATGGTGACTGAAGCAGTAACATGCAAGAAATAGCAAACGTGGTATATTGTATGAGAGGTAACAATGGTGCTGGCTGTTGGTTGGTTGTTTGAATTCTAACGTCCCAGTCAACTTTGAGGTTATATCAGAGACGGCGCTGTGGACAATTGAAAGCGTGCTGCCACACTGTGATGTAAGGAGCACTTGCGTACACCACACCCATTCACATTATTCTGACACCGGGCCGACCAGACTTAACACTAAATCCATAATGCCAGACACAAGGAGGATCAGCTGCTAATACTAATTTTAAAGCCCTTGGTTTGACTCGGCCGAGGATTGAACCACACACCTCTCAGTCTCAATCTCTGAGCGAGTGTCTTACTGCTAGGCCACAGAGCCGGTGGAAATGGAGTAAGAAAAAAAAACACAGGAAAAAGCAGTACTTGGTAGTAAAGAGTAGTAATAGTAATAGAAGGCATTGGTGGGAAAGTAAGACAGTATCAATCATAAATGGCACTAGCAGCAGCACCTGGTGCAGAAGTAGCAGGT
Source organism: Elysia marginata (assembly GCA_019649035.1). Lineage (NCBI taxonomy): Eukaryota > Metazoa > Mollusca > Gastropoda > Plakobranchidae > Elysia > Elysia marginata. The sequence continues at coordinate 409,245 of BMAT01007073.1, forward strand.
ACACCAGCAACAGTGCTAATATTCTCACATTAATTGTATTATTTTGTTTCATTGTTATCACCGCTGTTTGCTCCTTCAGGAAAAAAATTAGAATCACTCACAGAAACGAAAGCAAAACACACCCGCGACTGCTGCACCCCACGATCTTTGATTCTGTGTATAATTTAGACATTAAAATTTGGATCTGCATCCAATTGTTTCAGATCAAAAGGCAACACCTAGGCCGCTATGGCTTTCAAGCAGAAACCAGCTGAAAAGCAGATCCATTTCCATCCGCCTCAGCTGAGACCCGTCGGTGGAGTAAAGACCATGTCACTGCTTGTGAGAACATTATTTTCATAACAGTGGGTCTTGAGTGAGCCGACCCGCTCGTCGAAAATACGTTTTAAATTTTGCTTGGTCCGGAATGTTCTCAAGACACCAAATGAGTTAGACCAGTTCAAAACTCAAATGGTGGTTGTTGGTTTACTTGGGCGACAGAGCCTTCTTGGTTTGGTTGGTTGTTTGAATTTTAACGTATTTTTTCAACAACAATGTTGCATCAGAGACAGCACTAGGGAAAATTGAAAGCGTGCTGCCACACTGTGATGTAAGGAGCGCTTGCATACACCAAACCCAATCACATTATCCTGACACCGGGCCGACCAGACTTAACACTAAATCCAAAATTCCAGACTATCAGCTGCTAATACATGTACCAATTTTAAGTCCTTGGTTTGACTCGGCCCGGGATCGAAGCACGCACCTCCCGATCTCTGAGCGAGTGTCTTACCGCTAGGCCACAGAGCCGGTCTCAGGGTTTGTCAATGTGGTCTCAGCCTCAACCTCAGCGATCGAAGTAAAACTTTGAGCAGCCTAAAATGTAAACACGTTTTGCATATTCGCATGTTGAACTAAATCTAATAAGTAAACTTATTGTGTGAAGTTCAGTCAAAATACAACTGTTGCCAGAAAGCCCGCCAACAATGTTGAACATAGCGTCTGAGATACATGTTTGACTTTGTACTTAGACCACTAAGATCTGAGCTTTTTGGCACTGTGCATTGACTGAACTCACCGCGAAATAAAGTTTATCCAGGCGAATCTTTTAAAAGAGGGGAGGATAAGAGGACAGTAAGATGAGCGCTGATTGGGCCAACCACTTGGTTAGCGGTGCGTTGCTTTGGAGACGTGTTTATGGATCAATGTATTCTGGAGTAAATACAAATGAAATATTTAAAGCCAACAGCGACTGAGCCCAGTACAATTGTCACCTAAGCGTTAACTGGCATACGTTGAATCTCCATGATGCTACATAAATGTATAGAAATGATTATGTGGTTCCTCTACCATTGTCGATCCCTAATTGCCGTTTCCTTCGATCTTCTTTTCATTGCGGGTTAACAGGACTTGTTCAATACAACAAAGACAATTACAGGCTTCTCTTTCAATGGCTATGCCTCTTCTGAGAGCGTTTACGTATCAGTGTAACCTCTTTCCTCCTCTTTTATTTGTTCACTCCAACCTCTTTTTCCGTTCCAAAGTTTGTCTTTCTGAGCTTCTTCCTCTGTTCTCTCTATATAACTACATCCTCCATTTTTCAGGCTGTCTCATACGATCTGACTGTCTCTACTTACTATAAATGCATGCGAAAACAACTAAGTTTACTCGGCGACTTCTCAACACACTATAATAATTATGCAATTAAAAACGATGCATGCTTCAGCTTATTAAACAGCATGTATCTCGACATCTTTTTTTTTTTAATTATATTTTCAAACATATTACTCAAATTAATGCCGGTGTAACAGCTGCTGTTGATGACTAATTGTATTGATTTCTGTGATTCTCGACCATCAATGATGATGATGGTGACGATGATGATAATGATAATGTTGACGATGACGATACTTGGTGCATCCACACTATAATTATTATTTATTGGTGGTTGGATCGAATGAAAGATTAAACTTCGAGATCAGTACAGCCAGCCACGGACTATGTCAACCGAAGCGATAAATAATTCCGCACGGTATGACCCACAGCCATCGATGGTAATGCCCAAAGCCCACAAAGCAGTTTACACGGCAATGGTTTTTCCCAAACTTTTACATGCACACTCATCTACTTTTTATCACGTGACGACTCGGCACGGGGGAAAAACACCCGCTGACCCTCTCAGAGCGAATGTGTAACCGCACCGCCACTCCGCCAGCTCTTCGTAAAATAAACGCAGTGGATTATTTCCCTCGTTTGTACACCAACAACTGCATCTGCAGGCTGTGGCCAAGAAAATTCCAAACTAAACTGATAAGTCTCGTGATAAGGACAAGTAGTGCAGCGAAACAAAAAAAAAACGAACCTCTTGGTCTACTTGAACTTCATGCACGAGGAGGAGGGGTAAAAATTAAACAATTCGAATTCCCCAGCCGTGTCCTTCATAACGTAATGTTAATGAATATTCGAGGCCACAGACTGGTGACAGGTGGGCATGGACCGACCGGCCAAAAACAAATCCTAAAGCCAAAGTGGAGTGCACCACTGTCTTGCTTGTAAGCAGTTTTAAAAATAAACCAGACTGTTGGCCTAGTATGTATGGGGTAAAGGGTAGGAGTTACAGGGGCAGGAGGGCGGGTGTGGGCGCCTACGAGGTCGAGGGTTGCCTTGGCTCAAAGGTGAATTTCCGATAGGAGTTTTCCACGCCGAAGTCGCGCACTGATTTACTGGGCCGTGAAGGAATGTTTTACGCAAAAAGTCACGTATCTATGTATCGCTTATCTAAGTTTATTTAACAGCAAACGGCTTCGAAGGCGCGTCCTGCTGGTTTTATTGTAGGTAGAGAATGTGAGGGACCTGCGCTCATTGTTACAGTTAGGACCTAAGATATTAAAGAACAGGCTAAACCACGACCATTGTTAAATGGATCAGAGTTACACTGATCTATATCACGTGGTTTTTTATTAATAGTTATAGCAGTAGAAGGAACTGTTCTCACACGGTGTGTCCGAACTATTTCATTTGCGGTAGAACACAATGGGTTTGTGTTCTACTTTGTGTTTGTCATTGTGCAATGTGCACTTTCATGTGGCGGCCGTCATTGTTCATGTGTGATCATTTTGAAAGAGATTGGGATTTCGATTCAATTTAAGCATCCTGATGGCTGGAAAAGGTGACGAAATGAGTATTTCAGAGTTAGTTCAATAAATTTCTACTTTGTCAACCAGAACGAGTAGATTAGAAGCAAAATTAGAAGCAACAGAAGGCACTAGACCAAGATTATATCAAGACTGTGAAGCTGATAACAGTTCTTCAACACCTCCAAATGACAGTGGTTCTCAAACGTAGAACAGATCGCATCGGCCCACAGACCTCTGGTCAAGTTGGTTGGTTGTTTGAATTTTAACGTCTCTTTTCAACTACAAGGTTATATCAGAGACGGCGCTTGGGGCAATTGAAAGCGTGCTGCCATACTGTGATGTACGGAGCGCTGCATACACCACACCCAGTCACATTATCCTGACACCGGGCCGACCAGACTTAGCACTAAATCCATAATGCCAGACACCAGGCGGATCAGCTACTAATACCAATTTTAAAGTCCTTGGTTTGACTCGGCCGAGAATCGAACCCGTACCTGCCGATCTTTGAGCGAGTGTCTTTACCGCCTCTGGTCAAGGCTTAGATCCTGATACCGCTGAAACTTCTTCTAGCGCAGCTGACATCTTAAAGGATTTTGAGCGGTTAAGGGATTCCTTAGTTCGTGTGCCAAATAATTTATAAGTGAACGACACCACAGCAGGAATAAAACAAGACTGTCGTGGTACCTTAACTTAAGGGTGTTAAAGTGCGCACGCTTTGTGGAAACTGGACTCAATGTCCTTACAACGTTACCAGACGAACGAGATTCGTCCACGGTGTTGATACAGCGTGAAGACTTAGGCAGAGTGTATTTTTGTGGTTTTTGAGGCTCAGATTCACTTTTTACAAAGTGAGTATGCTGGTCGTGTGGTAAAGAGTACATTTAACGACGAGACTTCGCGCCCATTTAGATCTTTTGAGAACAATGCATCATGATTTTCCCAACAATTTCTTCAGAACGTGAGACCCGCTGCAGGGTTGGCCTGAATTCAGGACCGTGCAAACCCCGCCATCACAAGGCTGGCGAGGCAGGCGACGTGGCGTAGCAAACAACCAGACCCGAGGAAGTTATTCGTCCTTTCCATTCAACCAGTGACGTATGAATATATTCACTGACCTCCTGGTAGAGATGATGAGGCCTGATTATTAATCCGCTGTTTCATCATGAGGATTGACGGAAAGTTTAACTGTGTGTGGTTGTGAAGTATGATAGAAACTGGGTCACTGTCAGGTCATGTTGATTATTGGACTAGAATCACAAATAATGATGATATTTTAAAATTGATAAGAGAAGGAGTTCCCATTCCTATTAAAACCATACCAGAACATTTCACACTTCCCAACCCAAAACTAAATAATAAAAAAATGATTTTTTTAAATGCAGAAATAAAACGGTTAGTGGACCTTGCTTTTGTTGAGAAATGTGCTAAAGGACACGTACCAAGATGTGTAAGCCCAATAAAAACTGTCCCGAAAAAGGATTCTTTTAGACTCGTGAAGGATTTAAGACTTTTTAGTTTTAAATTCTTAGTACAATCCACTTAAGTTTGCATATGAAGACATAGACAGTGTTATAGACATTACTGATAATTGTGATGACAATGTCATAGTGACATGGGACATAAGGGTGGATTTTTTTTCATATACCACTTAAAAGAGAGTTTATAGATTTTTTGGGGTTAGAGTTTAATGGACAATTTTTCAGATGGCAAGTTTTACCGTTTGGAGCAAATTTCAGGCCGTACTATTTTTGCAAAATTTTAAACCCTGTAGTGCAACACCTAAGAGACAACAATTTGAAAGTGGTTTATATATATATGTCGATGATTTTTTCCTATGTAGTTCACTTGACATTATTGAATACCAAAAAGACTGGGCACTGCAAGAACTGGCTCATTTAGGTTGGCGGGTAAACTGGTCTAAGTCAACTCTTGAACCTTCACAAAGTGTGCGTTATATTGGTTACCAGGTCGAAACATGCAGTGATCATAAGATTGTTGTGCTTAAGATTCCTAAAGATCTCATTAAGAAAGTAAAAAGGGACATCTCTCGAACACTTGAGAAAAAAGCGCATATCTGCAAGGGCATTAGCATGCAGCATATCTGCAAGGGCATTAGCATAAATTGCTGGTCAGTGTATATCAATGAGTAAAGCTGTTTTACCAGCCAAACTGTTATTAAGAAACTTGTATAGATGCCTGAAAACTAAGAGTTCTTGGGGAGATATTTTATAGCTAGATAGTGCCACATTTAAAGATCTGGAATTGTATATATATATGTATATATATATGTCGAAAAAGAGCTCAAATTGTCGAGAGTTGTCTGCAGTATATTTGTCTGCAGTATATCTGTCGTTGATTTTTTTTTTTGCCAAATATACAAAACAAGACAATTCAAATATTGTAGGACAACGTTACAACAGTTGCATACATATGCCTTTAAGGAGGTCCCAGTGGGGAGTTGACAAACATTGCGTAATAGGTAGTAGAAACCGTAATCTAATTCGGATGAAAGGCCGTCCCAGCGGGAAAAAAATAATGTAAATAGAGGTGGTCAAACAAAGAACACCGAACCATAAGGTAAACACACACGCACATCTACACCTATCTCTTTCGGAGTTAGTTGTTTTTCTTTTCTTTTTTTTTTTTTTGGTTGGTTTGGTTTGGTTTGTTTTTTGTTGGTTTTTTTTGTATGATTTGGTCTCATAAAATTATCTATAGAAAAGCTTCATTTCAATAATAATTATGCTGTGCGTTTATATAGCGCCTAATCTAATCAGACAAAAGCTCGAGGCCCAATTTTACAATCTCTGAAAGGCGTGGGGCATGTTCTGGTCCGGGTGATACGTGATTGGCCTGCAACTGTGCAAGACTAAAGAATAGCCTTCGCAAACAATCGCTATTAAAAATATGGATTGCATTCGGTGGTTCGACCTGTGAGCTACTCTGCCGACTTATGCGAGAGCCGCTAGCTAGCCCAGGGGTCATCCGCGCTACGACTACGAGGTTATCTGTGGTCAATCTCATTGTCAACTCGTCCCGTTTAGTGTTTTGGGATCGGGGAAGACCCAAAGGTTTCGTCCTGTAGTAATGTTGCGAGACAAACAGTGATAAATGTCAACGAAAACAAACTCTTCACGCGACCGAACGGGTGTCGATAGGATTCCGGGAGAAAGGTATAGGAAACCAGCAATTTCAGCAAAAAGAAACAGGGCAAATGGCAAAAGTTAAAACGTGCAAAAAGCTCGCGCACAGTGGCAAGTGCTAGGCGATCCGACCTCTCAGTTTACAGTGTAAATATGCCTATCGGAGTGAGTTCTTGTTAAACTATGACCCATTTCGCTGCAACAGGTTCTGTTTCAGCTGAACATTTGCACTGTGAGGTCTGGGGAAACGGCGCATTTCAATCAATATTATTATTACTGTGCGCTGAAAACTGTTACAGTGTCTTAATCTATAGACGTACTGTTTTCGTATCTTGTAACAAAAAAATTATATATATATAAACACACGATAACTGATATTGAGAAGAACTAATTAGCTTTTTATTTAACACACTTGTAAAGAAGAAAAGACCCGTCGGCAAACGGGTTAGCATGCACAGCCAGCAAAATTGTAAAGTTGAAAAAGAAAAATTGGGTGATAGCAAACTAACACAAAACCAGTTTCACAGCCCAGGCACTGTCAGAAACACGCACATACTGTAACGCTTTGCACACCAGATGCGCAAGTTAAAAATGGGTTTAAAAAATATTTTAAAACGTGTCACGATGACGGTAAAACATGCCTCATTACAAAGGTAGAAAAAATACAAAGATTTAAGAAGGAGAAGAATGTATTCTGTGCTTGGCCAGTAGGGGGAGGAANNNGAGGTTATACATTTATTTAAGAGAAAACACTGAAAATATGATAAATATCAGCTGTCAAACATAAAGAACTATAAGGTTCAAATAAAAAAAAAATTGAAGCTGGTGAGATTTAATATATCCTGTTTCGTAATAGAGCCTGAATCAAAGGAATAGGGGAAGGAAAATATTCAAATCCTCTCAATCAAAAATGTGAAAATTGCCAAGAAAGACAGAAATATCATTTCAGGAAACAAAATCTTCTTTTTTTTTTGGTACTATT
>BMAT01007077.1:76156-87273 GCA_019649035.1 Elysia marginata
TGGAGTCGAAGGTTTGGGCAGGACTGGTCTTACTTCTTAAAGAGCGTGCTCCAGGTAGATTGTGAACAGGACGGGACTGAGACTATCCCCTTGTGGGGTGCCGACGTTGCTGAAGAAAGGTTTATTTTCAGTTGCTCCAATTATTTTTGTATCGATAATGGTGTTGCTCAGAAGAAATCGTATAATTCTGCGTTCATCTTCGTTGACAATGTCTTCTAGTATCTTTAACAGGGTTTCTCTGTTTATCGTGTCAAAGGCTGCTGACATGTCAATCCCAGCGATCTTGATTGCTATGTTCTCTATGTTGACCTTTGCTGCCAGCCATTTGTGTGTCCATGCGACAATAACAATTAACAATAACTAATTGCTTCCATTGTTTTATTTTTCAAGGGAAACGACTTGGGAGATATTTGTTTTGCTATGTTGTTAATCTTTCTTTTTTATTTTCAATTGATGAAATCATTTTTTCATAAAGCTTTGTTAATTCTCTCTTTACTTTTTATCGTTGTCTTTTTAAATCAATTTAGTAATCAACATGTCGATCAAGCAAAAAAAGGTTGGCTCAAATGGGTTCAAATTAATAAAAGCTTACAGACAAGTTAAATGGGAATAAAGAACTGAGGGGTTTCACTACAAAATGCCACACACTCTATTTTCAAAAAGCTGGGTATAACTGTGGATTCTTTCTTCTTTGTCTTTGTATTTCTATCTCAGGGTGTAGGCTGTTACAAATTCAATATGACCATTTTTTTTAAAAAGGAAATGAAATCTCTTACTGAAAGAAAAAAAAGGACATAAGTTGTTTTCACATTAAAAATCTAAGTTTGAAAAAAAAAAAATGGATATCTATCCTTTTGCCCTGAAACCCTTCAACCTTCTTTTTTGTTTTCTTTCTCTTGACCAAAAATTTGACATGCAGCGAAATTCTGGTCATGGAGAATCTTCCAAGTAAGACATGGAGAATTTTAAAATTCCTTATAGTAAATGTTAGATAATTTCCAAGGCACCTGCTGTAAATTAAAAAAAAACCAAAAAGAAAAAAAAAACCATTGAAATAAGATTATTAACACAGGAAACAGCTTCAATTTTTGTTTTTGTAAAATAAAGCTAACACCCATATTTTTGCCAACATGACTGAAACCCAAAAATTGCTTAATTTTTTATTTCACTTATGTAAAAAAAGATATTGGGCCTGATTGGTGGCAATTGCAAAGGTGTAGATTAAAAAAAAAAGGGTTCAACAGTACTCTTCAAAAGCTCGTCAATAAATTAAACCACTCATGCACAAAAACAAAGAGTTAATACTCGCACAAAAATAATACCATACAAATTTTTTGAAGTGTGTAACTGCAACTCTTGCAATCTCATCAATATCAAGGGATGGAAAAAAACCTCTGTGTTTAAGAAAAAAAACCATTGAAACTTTTCCATAAAAAACACAAACATCAATGGACTAAAAAAAAAAATGATGGGCTTAACTCACCTTCCTGCTTTGATGTCTATCACTTCCTCCTGAACCAGTTTTGGACGAGTGTAGGCAAACTCATTGGCACATGTGGCCAAAGTCATCAAACTGGTAAAAACGGAACATGTCGATAATTGTTGCCAAAAGGCATATAATAATCTTGTATGTGTTCATATACAGTGGAAACCCCCAAACTTTAAGTCTGACAGTCCAAAATTCTCATTTTTCAGGGTTTCCTTGTTGTGAGGTTTCTCTTTTTTTTTCGTTTTTGGCTTTGATCAGGGATGCAAGCGGCCCATGCTCAAAAAGCAGGAAAATTTTACACTCTGTAGGGTCTCTTATAGAACTTTTGATGGATGAATTCAAAGAGACAGATACAACTCTGTACAAGTGCCCACACAGCAATACAAATAAAAAGAAGTGTTTGATTTTAAATGACTCTTAAATTAGGACGTTTTCTTCAACAATTAAATCATAACTCTTAAAAGCTTTCCTGCTCTTTTAGTTAAAGAAAATTGTTAAAAAAATCGGAATTCCTGCAAAAATCGGAAAACTTGCATCCCTGTTTGATAGACTTGAACTCGTAGTTAATGTAGTTAAAATTTTTTGGAACCAATATTTTTAAATGTAGCCTAAAAAGTTTCCTTATTTTCCTTTAATGCTTTCACGTCCCTGAAACATTTTAAGGCTTATATTATGAACACTCATAGAGCAAAGCTGTTCCTCCCAGATCCCATACAGAAACATCTCAGGCCTGTAGACAGAACAGGTGTGTTTTCATCTATATGCAACGGACAACCACACCAAGGGAGGTGATACTTGGTATTGCATTTCTAATTAAAAGCAAAAAATTGTCAGAGCAAAATAATTTGACTTTTTGTGTCATAAAAACCACTGCACAAATCATCTTAGTTCAATGTTTTTGTCCACTCCTAGAAGATTCAAATATTGAGGTTTCTACAATAAAAAAAAAGTGTGTTGGTATGGTCAAGACATTTTCAAAAGCAATTTACTTTTTGAGTTTGCGTCAACAGCATTTTTTGTTATTCTAAAGGATAAAAAAAAAAAAAAAACGAAAATAACAATTAACATTGACAGTACTTTTATGATAGTAGAGAATAATTCCAGAAACTAGGAAACACAGAAATTTTAAAAAAATTAATATAAAAATTTGATTTAGTTGTGGCTGGTGCAATGGCTGTGCCTTTCTGATTCCATTGCCCTGAATTCTTTTTATTTTCTAAGCACACAGAAATCATTACTTTTTTTATTCCTTTTTTAAATTTGTACAGTTTGTGGGATTAAAAAAAAAACAACACCCCAAAGCTTTTATTCTAAAATATTTTTTTACAAGACTCAATAAGTGAGGTTGATAGCCAAGTTGTATTGATCATTAATTTTTTAAATTGAAAAAATGAAAAAAAAAATACTACTAAAAGTAATGTGAAATTGAAATGAAGTAGGTAATGAAGGAAAAATAAAAGAGTAAAAAAAAACCCCTTACATATAGGAAAAGAGCTGAACTGCCAATAAAACCAAGAAACACTTACCAATCAAGCTCAGCTGCCATATCCATTACATCAAGCAACACGGTTGTGTTTTTCAAAACAGCACTCTGAAGACCATGCAAAATGTTCACTTCCATATCTATCAAGAAAAAAAAAAGGTTATTTTGAGAAAAAAATCTTTTAAGACAGTAAAGAAAACATGTTAAAGGGGTTAAAAGCTACCTAGCTACACTTCTGACATACAGTGGAATCCAGATAAAGTCAACACCTTGGGACCGAAAAAAGATGTTGACATCAAGCAAAATTGACTTTACCTATTTTCAGAGGGGTTGGGGGGGGAGGGGGCCAAGGATTATTAAAAAACAAAACAAAAAACCAGGGGAACTAAGATTGGAGTATGCCCCTTGCAAGTAAACATAATCACTCTTTAGGTTAAGTTAACAATTTGAACTTATTTCTAGGTTGAGAACGTTGAACTTTTTCCACATTTTGCAAGAGGTGAGAATCAAATAGATAAAGTACAGGTACCATACACTGGTAGTAGACATAACATAGTTGGTAGTTGTAACATGGTGCAATCTTAATGTAAGCAGGTGAAAATGTTCATTCATCACATCTTATGAATTTAATACTCACATTTGCCTGTATTATTGTTTGAGTGCTGTAGTTATATTTTGAATTTTGATTTTACTTATTCTTGGATAGCCTAGATTCTTAGGTAAATTCTTGGGTCATTCTTGGGTTAACTTTAGTATTCTGTTGGATATATTGTTTGGTTATTCTTGAGCATTTTATTTTGAGTATATTGTTGGGTAGCCTATATTGTTGGCTTATTCTTGTGTCATTGTTGAGTATATTGGTAGCCAATATTCTTAGGTAACCCTTGGGTCATTTTGTGTATATTCCTAGTTGTGTTCTTGACTACATTCTTGGGTTATTCTTGAGTATTTTATTTGAGTGTATTGTTGGGTAGCCAATATTGTTGGGTTATTCTTGGGCATTTTGATAGGAATATTGTTGGGTATTTTCTTTGGTGTATTCTATATTTTTAGGTATATTCTTATTCAGGTTCATATTTTTATTCAATTTTGATATTGTTTTGGCAAGAGAGTGAACGACCTACGTGTATTTTGGATTACTTGTGACCTCTATAAGATTTCATTTGATTTTTGTTCTCTACATTAGTGTATAAATAAAATTGGTAATATTCTGTTGGTATTTCTTATTCTATCTCAAGTTACTGTCGTTATACTAATTGTATGATTGACGGATTTTAACTCTACGTATCTGCGGGCCTTAGATGTAGTATCACAGCAAATTAAACCACAGGTATATAAAAGACATCATTAGGTCTCATAACGTTCTATTAGAGTTTTCTCTTTTCTCTTTTCTTTTTTTTTCTTTCTTTAAATTTACCACCGGCTCACATTAACTTGAGTGAGAGCTCAATAATTTCAACAAGCGCAGGGTGGTCACTAGGAACGTACCCAGAGTCAGAGAAATGATAAAAGCTAACGTAGGCTAGATCTACATGTACTCTAGACACAGGAATGCCATGCTTGGGTGTGTGCACAAAAACACTAATGCCAAATCAAACAATTTGAGGTACACACTTTGGGACTCGAACCCTATCACTTCAAATGAGATGACATTTTATATGAGTACTAAAGAGCCCAAATTAGGAGGATAGATGAAACTTCAAGGAAAAAATGAATGAAATTGGAGATTTTACAGCAAAAAATTTGTAGATTGGGGTCTGCTTGGACCCCAAAGTGCCAGATAGGGTTGGACCCCTGGGGCAGTAGCACGTACAGCGTATGTATATGGAGCAGTCAAGTGCTTAAATAAAGATGAAAAAAAACAGGACCATTGAGAGGTGTGACTTTAACCAAGAGTTGATTTCTCACGAATTCCACTGTACAACTTGCAACTTCAGATATCAATTTTGACACAGAGGAGAAGGTCTTTAAATTCTCTTTGGTTCTTCCGGGTGTCACAATGTCATCTGTATATCTAACTTTCCATCTGATGCCTTTATTAATTCATTGAACAGTTTCCCGTAAACCAGACTATGACTATCTTTTTTTAGAATGCTAAAAGTAGTGAAGAGGGCTTTCAAACTGTTGTTTCCCTTGATATTTAAAATCATATAAAAAACTTAAAAGATTGCTTGATAACTAAAAAAACAACAAAAAACCCCCCAAAAAACCAAACCCACAAGCAGACCTGCCACCCTTCAAAATGGAAAATCAGTATGATTAAGCTGTAAAACCAGCATTGAGGGTTAAAAAAATCTGGATCACCATGTACCGATACTCACAAACTCTGGCACTTTTTCAGGAAAGGTACTTATCATTTTTTTTTCATATGGTCATTGTGATTTAAATTGTTAAAAAAAAGTGTTTAGCAGTTTATAAAATACCAGACACCATTTAATACAGTAGGCCTACAGTAAACTATTTTGGTTCATGTACTTACACCATGATTTTCAGATTATTAACAAAACTAGGGTAAAACTGGGAAATCAACTTTCTGAAGTTTTGGCCCCGTTGTGACGCTGGACAGTCAGATATGGACTGGGTATGGGGCAGTGCTCCCTCACAACTCTTTGGAGCGGAGGGTTTAGTAATGCTATACTACTTTTACCCCCAGCATGCCTACCTTCTAAAACTCAAAACCAGTCAAGAATGTCTAACCACTCCAAACATATGTTATAAGAAGTATATTATATAAACTAATAAAAGAAGTTATCTAATCAGCTAACCAAATCGGGTCACAATGAGAATAGAAAGCTCAGGGGAAAAAAAAAAACTCTCTGAAGTTGGGACCATTCAGTAGTAGTTGCTAGCAGTTAGTGATCAATAGTTTGTCATAAAAATCAGAAAATCAGTATTTTCTACCCTTTTGGCAAAAAATCTGTATAATACTGATTTAATTAGTATGAATGGCAGATCTGCACAAGCTCCTAGCATTTATCACTGAAAACAAATAAGACATGAAGCATTTTGAATACCTGAGATTTCGAGTTGGATATCACCAAGCTGAGTGTCGAGTTCTGTGAAGAAATGACATCCAATAATTGGGGTTAAATGAGTTTTGATTAAAAATCTTTAAAAAGTTCAATGATACAACCAATAAAACAATTTTACAAAGAAAAACGAATTCTCGCAACCAGTGCAGATGAGGTGGATGTTCCAATTTTCACAAAACAAGGCGTTGATAATTTTAATATTTCATTTTTCTCTAAGCTTCCAAAGGTTAAAAATTAAATTAAATTATAAAATTTTTTTGCCAAGACATTTTATTCAAAATTGTTAAAAAGAGCAATATTTTTTTTTTTAAAGGCGTTTTTGTCATCATATGAAAATTTCAGACATTCAACTCATTTGGACTGGTCGCCGCAAAACATGTCGTCTTTATACAGTATGAGTTTAAGTTGCAATTTTTTGTTTTCTGTTTCCCACCATTATTTTGAGGTCGGCAGATTAGCTATTCTTGAAAAAAAAACCAATGGATTAAGGGTCTCATATCGATGGCAGGCACATCAAACCTCTAATGTAGCTTCTTTATCTATATCCACATCAGAGGTTTGATGTGTCTGCCATCGATATAAGGATTTTCTAGACTGCACATACAAAGCTTACACATAAGCGAACAGGATATTGCTGTCCAGGACTAACATTAAATTGTTCATCATTGGTTCTTGAGTTTTAATCAATGCATCATTGCATGCTTTCTTTATTGCAGATATGCCAGAAGAAATGAATGTAAAGCTGTCTGGAAAGAGACAGGGTAGGAAACAATAAAATAATAATAATAACGAAATGCTTTCTGCATTTCCTTATGTGCAATGTATTTGAAGTTCGATAATATTCTTGTAGTAATCAAAGGCACAAGAATAAACTGATAATAAAAATAAACTCATATTGCCTTATTTTTAAAAACCATTTTGGGAGTTACTTTTTTTAACACTTTAGAAGAAGTAATGCAATCATTTAGTTTTGTACTTGGTAGGATAATTGAAAAAGAACTTTCTTTAAAACACAGAAAAAAATGCAACATGAATGAAAACCTTGTTATATTTTGAAGAAAGGTCAGAAATCATAACTATATCAAAGTGCTAAAATTTAAAAAATAACAATTAACAATAAATCAGGCAATATTACAGTTAAATGCTAGTTTTGAATCAATGATGGCTAAAATTAAAATTGAAAACTGTGAAACTCATGTCTTAAAAAAAAAATTAGTAAAATGCAGTAATAATTTGCATGTTGAAATGTAATAAACAAATGTATAAATAACTAAAAAACACAAACTATGCACAATTAAAGACAAAATTGAAAAGAACTATTTGAAGGATTGGAGATGGTGGAGTACTGTTTTTTAACTAGTATGCAAAATAAGGCTAAATAGGAACCCAGTCTTAAGTGTTACCACTAGCCCTAGACTGTATTGTATAGGAACAAAATAAAACTTAAAGCACATTCTTAGGGCTTTTCTGTTAAAACTTTCTCAACAATTTGAAAACAAAAAGCTCTCAAAAGGAACAATTCAAAATAAAAAAATAAACACTCTCGAAGGGAATAATTTGAAAAAAAAGATACACACAGGAAATATGATGCATAAACATCAAAGATGGTTAGCCAAATGAAAACATAAAGAGAAACAACAATGACGTAAAAACAAACAAACCAAACATTCTTGCTGATTTGTAAAAGAGCTGATGATTTGAAACAAACTGTGATAGAAGAGAAAAAAAATAGCAGTATGCCAATAAACAATTGAGCTATCTCAGAAATGTTTTAATTGGGGAAATTCATTTCATTTTATGAATACAATGTTGGCATGTTTTGCAATATTTTTCAAATTTTATTTACTACCTATTTTAAAACACCTGAGGTAGTCTCTTGTCAATTAAAAACATATAAGACCATAACATTAAACTAGCCAAATCACATTGAGTCACAAAAAATGCTCTCTTTGGCCTTTCTGGAATGAGGTCTAATTATAAACTTTATTCATCATGTATTTTGCATTAAACTATACATAGGTCTTCATAAAAACATTCCAAATGAGCTTGATATTCAATTTAACCAATCAAATCATATTTAGGCGTGCGCGCGTGAGATAAGGTATGTACATGTGTGTTTGCCCTGTGTGTAATTTACGCGTGAAAGCATACGAATGTGAACATTAATTTTCCTTCTAAGTTCTATGGTACTTTTTTACATCATTTCTAAAGATGTTATGCGCATAGAGCATTCTTTTTGAATGGGTACATCTACAGACTTGTATGCTATAGTGCAGTGCACACTATAAATTCTATTTATTATTATTATTAAATCTCTTGAAATGTAACATTTTTGTTACTTACATGACAATACCATTCCATAAGCCAGGATAATACGTAGATAGGAAAGCTGAACAAAAACAGACCAAACATTACTTTTCAAATGCATCATTTCACAAAAATTTCCCCACAGGCATGAGCTCAAATTTAGAAGAAAAAAAAAGTTCAAGGACAATGAAAACAGATATCACAGATAATATAAATCAAAGTTTAGAAAAAAGAGAAATCAGTTGTTCATTTGAAAGTCACTCAAACTTCAAAACATTTCTAATTTACAGTCACCTTAAATTGAAGGCCTTCTATGCTGTGGTCATCCGCTTCTGTTTTCCCGTCTGGCATATCAATGATCAAAAGATACCCCAGCTGAAAATAGAAAATTCAGATGGGAACTTACTTGTATAAAATGTACTCACTACTGAATGTGTGTCAAATGTAGCAGGTTTTACAAAGGGCAATACGCCAACAGCTGTCTTTATACAAATTAAGAGGAAAAAACTTCAAGCATAACATCTCTACTTCAATAATCTCTGATAAATTAGCCAGATGCTGTGAAGAAGCACTAACTGATTAAGGAGGTGCGTAGTTTAGGCAAGGACATGAACAAGTGTATACAGAAAAAAATTTCCATTCCTAAAAACAACCTAAAAAAAGACTGGTGTCTAAGTTTAGTACTGCGAACATTGTCATTCTTATGTGATAAAAGTGAAGATGACATTTTTACTAAAAATCAGAGCTTAGTTATCACTTTTAACAATTTCATTACTGAGAGTAATTTTTCCTTCTTCTCTCATTTTCACATTTCACAACTTCAAAAAGAAAGGCTATTGGATTCCTCAGACCTGTGGTAAGTAGCTGGCACTGCAGTGATCTATCTCGTCACTCAACCCCTCAAGTTCTTCTCTTGCAACTTGATTAAGGATGTCAGGCATGCCATGAAAAAGCCTTTTTTCTATTGGCAACCAAATTTAAAAAAAAAAAAGAGAGAGAGAAAAAATAAAGCCAATATGTCAGATGTTTGACATCAACATTAAAAAAAAAAAAACGAACAAAAACCAACACAATTGGAATTTTCAATTGTAAATGCTGAAAGTCGGGAATGCAATTTCATGGCAATTTTTAAAATATAAAATGAATATTTCACTAATGCAAACTTTTGTGTATTTATGTGTGAATGGTGGCAATGCAAAATCTGCACCAGGCAGACCAACACAGATGCTGATGGTTGTTATCACTTGTCTCTCGGGTTGGCACCAGAAACAATCTATGAGTAATCTTTGATTGACAGTAAACAAGCTTTTTGGTTAAGTAGAACTTAAGAACTGGAAAAAAAAACCCACTTACTAGCATCTAAACTTTCATCAACATGGGGCTTTATAACAAACTTCTTCAGTCTTTTGGACTCATCAAAATCAATCTGAGAAAAAAAATGAAAATATAAAAAACATCTACGAAAACAATTTACAATAGACATTTTGTCAAAATAAAAAAAGATTACTTAAAAAACACACCTGACTTATTTCTATTGCACATTTTGATAAAGCACAATTAACCTCTCTACTGGCCCCTGGTGCTCCTTTCATTATCTTTCCTCTGTCCTCTACCCCTTGGTTCCAGAGATTAATAGATTTATCTATTAATGCATACTACTTTTCAAGAGATAGAGAGAGCTATGAGAACAAAAAAAAAGTTTAACAAAAAAACTTTTGATCCATGACAAAGGTAATTTTAAAATGTTTCAATTTCTCACAAAATCCCATCATTGAATTTGATGCATGAACAAAGACAGTCATAAGCGCATTTCAGGCTATAAAGTAAAACAACACACAATGATCACTTAAGGATATAGAGAAGAAGAACACACACACAAAAAGTACAAGTTAAAAAAATAGTCGCACAAATATTTTCTCAAAATATTTCAAGTTTGCAGTGCAAACTTTATACCTATTAGCCAACTTGGCCCTTCTCCGAACGGTGAAAAAAAACGACGATGAGAATCATAACTATAAATATACTCATAACTCATACTTAGCGGCTAAAAGGAAAAAGACGCCTTAATGAGGTGCTATAAAGCCTGTCAAAATGTTGATGGCTTAGAACTGCCGTGACTGAGGTCAACATGTAGTTTTAGATCTCTGTACATATAAGGTGTAAAGAATATCTAGATCTAGATATAGCTTCATTTTTATTTATAAGTTGACTTACAATTCCCTTTTCCTGTATTATTTTTATGGTCCACAATTCTTCAAATTAAAGTGTAAGCATTTATGATCTAGTTTCTTTTCAAATTTCAAACATAAAAAATTTGGCAAACCAATGCTCACTTCAATGCCCTAGAATGGGAATTCCCAAGAAAAGGTCACCAAGAAAGTTTATAAATTGTATTGTTTTGTCTGCGCTCTCTTTCAGAACACACTGCGCCAAAAAACTTGTGTTTGTTGAACACACATCTAGCTTTGACAATAGGTGGCATTTAAATCTAGGTCTAGACATTGACACCACTTCAGCAAGTCGAAAAAGAACTCTCCTAGATCTCAATTAGATTTGAAAAATTGGCCTAGGTAAATTTTCAGAGGCTGACGTCTTAAAAGCATGATGTTTTAAAGCTCTGGATTGTCTTGCATCACAGGAAAAGATACTTTTGATAAGCACAATTAACCTCTCTACTAGCCCCTGGTGCTCCTTTCATTATCTTTCCTCTCCTCCTTGTTTCCAGAGATTAATAGATCATGTCATGGATCAAAAGTTCTTTTGTTAAACTTTTTTTTTGTTCTCATAGCTCTATCTATCTCTTCAA
>BMAT01007084.1:9668-23417 GCA_019649035.1 Elysia marginata
GGGGGGGGAGTCGACAGAGATTGATATGCATGGATATATATAGAGAAAAATGTAATGTTTCTTTCACGCCTTCAATGAAAATTCTTTTGTCTAATACTTAATAGTCGTTTTATGCTTCGTTCAAAGGTTTAGGTCAACTTTTTTGCGTCGGCGGCGAAAAGGCGCAGCAGACCCTACCATTTATGTCAACTTCGGGGGCCTAGATAGCTCAGTTGGTAGTGGCTTCGCTCCGTGGCCAAGAGGTCGCGGGTTCGAAACACAGCCGAGCACAGTCCGGGCCCCCACTGGTTGGGTCGGTGTCAGTATAATGTGACCGACTGAGGCTAAGTCATGGTTTCCCCGCTAGTCTCTGGGTGGCAGCCCGTAAATTGTCATTGGGACCCAAGCCCTGAGAGCACCTTTGAAGTGGAATTGGGCTTGTAAAAATACCCTTAAATTTTCATGTCAACTTCACAAAGGGCTACGGTTTTATTTGACTGTGATAGTTTTTATGCTTTTTAGTTAGTGGGGTGAAAGAAAGAAGCAGAAAAATAACAAAAGAGCTCAGATCCCACAATGAAAGATGAAAAGGGCAGAATTATGGAGAGAGATCGGGGAATATGGATAAAAGAGAGGTTGAGGGGAGAGAGACACACACACAGACAGAGAGAGAAAGAGAGAGATAGAGTGAGAGGAGGGAGGGAGAGAGAGAGGAGGGAGGGAGAGAGAGAGGGGAGAGGGAGGGAGGGAAGGGGAATATTGAATGTTTTCATAGCGTATTTCAAGAAATTCAATTTGGATAAATAACATCTCTTGGGTAAGGGTAAGGGAGAAAGGAGAGAGAAAAACGATGAAATAAAAAACAGGTTAGACCTGCTTATAGAACGTTTAAACACAGCCAATTACATAACCTTGACTTATTAAAATCGCTGCCCTTTGAAATACATGTAGTCAGTGAAAGTGGCTAATCTTTGACCATACTTTATGACATAACAGTTGTCCACCAAAGTATAGTCTCACCAATAAACTATTAATTTTTGCTTCGACATGAATTTAGGGTCTACAGTGTTCACTGATCACACACGTCATCTTCCGCGAATCAACACAGTTTTACTGAAAGAGAAAACTTTAAAGGAATCGCTCATTTATAGATGCACAATTCTTACAGAAAGGATAATGTAATATCAAAATAACATTTGTATTTAGAAAATTGAAGTTTTAACAGTTTAAAGGATATAATATGCTCATAGCGGATTAAGCATTGGCTGGCCGTAAAAAAAGCCTTGGCGAAAGCAAAAGTAGAATAGGCGAAAGTGTTAGTGCCAAAAAGAGTCGAGAATGATAATTATCGTTATTAGGGTACTGTATCGAAACTCTAAAAATCGAACTTCTGACCCTCAACCGTTGATGAATTTACAATTTATCATGACTTGACAATCCTCGTCCAGACCTGGACAACGTGTCTCTGCATTGATTTATTAACCCCTTTGTTTAGAGCGGAAGCACTCGGAAGTTGAAGAACAGACTATAGCCAGAGTTAAAAGTTGGTAGAAGAGCCTTTCGGAAAACACTCACGACGAAAAATTTCGGTGAATTGTAGAAACCGGATGTCACTTTCAAAGCCTTTATGAACCATGCCTCTGGTGAAAGAGACGGTGGCTGGTGGCTTACCCGAGCCCGTGTGACCATAATTAATCATTAGTCGTTTCGCGACCTGTCCAAATTACCTGGATCTCGTAGATTCTAATTACCTTTTCAAAGTCTATTAACATTTCCCTTCTTGATTTCAATGGGTTAAACCAATAAAATCCTAACTTTCTTGCTACAGATATTGATAATTTCATGAAATTTCTAACTCAGAAAATAATGTATCTTACTCATTTTTGTATGATCCGCCTTAAAGCAATTTTCCTTCGTGGGTTTTCATTTCACTCTTTAATCTTTTTACATTATTTTTATCTACTGCGTCAGGTTGTTTCCAACATTAAATCTACTGATTTCCTATCACAGTGAGCTGCAACTTTTTTGGCTTAACATTCACATTAACTCTGGTTAAACTTTATAATTGCAAAGTATTCTTAAGTCATTTTCGTTTTCGCTGATAAAAGTTAAGTGTATAAGCGTTGGTCATACTGGTATAGCTTTTACGTAAACGAATATGAGGGTTGTGGTTATAAGGTTTTTGGTATTCCTGGGCTGCTTAGGAAGAAAGGGGTAAATTATGTTTCCTTTCAATTAAAATTGAAGACACTTGCGGCATTTGCTCAATTTTTCATTTAATCCTATCCAAACGTCTATGCTTTTGTCCTCTCCCTCACCGCCGCCTCCCAGTTTCATTTTATTGTTGTTGTTGATTTTTTTTTTTTTTTTTTTTGTCATTCAAGTAATCGCAGGATCAAAAGACAACATTTCTTTTGATTTCTAATTTTGCTAGTTAATGTTCCACTATGTTCTGTGTTCGGAAAAACAAACAGTAAAAGTCCTCAGGAACCCAAACAGTTTTTCAAGTGCTGGAAAAAAACCTTCGGGCTGAACGCTAAGAAGAAAAGAGACCAAGAAGAACCATAAAGATCCATATTTACCAAAATATATTGCGTAGCATGAGCTAAAGAAATCTTTGGCAATAGATATATGGAACTGGAAGTCATTAAACAAATATCGTAATGGCATTCAAGTAATCTCCGCACTTTTTACATGAGGTTGTTACTTTTTTTTCTCGATGGGTTGAAAAGGCATTTATGTTTCCAATTTTTTAAGAATGCGTAAAGCCTAGACATGTGTGGGTAGGTTTGTGTGTGTGTATGGGGGATGTGTGTATGTGTATAACTCCCTTTTCTGGAATAAATAAATTTTACTATCGGGCAATGTTGGTCGAATTGTGGAAGCTTTTGTGCGCTAAATGGTCCTCTAAGGAAAATCGTTGACCTCTAACGCAGCATTTTTTCCTAATACCTTTACCTGGAGCAGCTCGACGTGAGGGTGCAAACGGTTGAGGGTATTTTGTCGCATAATTTGCCTGCCAGTTTCGCAACAGAACTTAAGAATCGGAAGTAAGACTACCAGGCTTTAAGACGGAGCTATTGAACTGATCCTGATTGATATGTCAAGTTTTTATCCCCCTCTCTCCAGACAGAAGCTCAACAAAGATCGATACTTAGGATTGATCCGAGTGGATGTCTTTATCGGAATTTTTTTTATCTTCTAATACTTTTTTCTCTGTTTGCTAAGGTTGCTGTTTTCTAGTCGTCCTGTCACGACATCAATAGCTTTTTATCCAAGGTGCATATTATTTGGTGACATAATGAAATTCTTTGTTGCTTGTAATTAAATCCAACCAAGCAGTATTGTGATGGAATTTGTATCTTTTGTTTCCTTTATTCTTATTCTTTCTCTAGTTTTTCCACCTTTCCAATCTTCCCAGTTTCTGCTGATGCTAATGCCTTTATGATGAAGATGAAAGATGTCGGTGTTAAGTGCTCTATAATTTGCCATAAACGCCCGCTACCCCCCCCCCCCACACACACACACACACTCCAACACTGCTTTACTGCAGATAAAAAAAAAAACGTCTTTCAAGTTGTTATTGTTTGCCAAATCAGGGTGAGAGCGTTAGATCCTGGTTTTCAATCTTTTTTTTTTTCATCCCTTTGTTGTTCAACCCTTAGACTAAATTGTTAAACCACCTTGGAAGTGAGTTTTTGTCACGCCGAAAGGAGCCTACTATGTCGCGAATTATTAATGCCTTTTCATTCTCTATCTGCAAAAGAGCTGGAAAGTTATTAGATGATCAAAGCCATCTGCAGAAAGAGAAGTAAATACATGGTCACAGTCTTGTTGAGTTGTAAAAATCTTTTAGGCTCAGTATTTTTGTTTGTTTGTTTGTTTTGTTAATAAATATGTTTGCTCGTCACTTTTCCCATGTTAAGATCATCGAATCTCGTTCATCTCTGCCATAGGCACAAATACGTATTAATCGTTTCAGCTAGCAATCAGAGTCGCTTGTTTGATATAGATGTAGAATCTCAAAAGGATATAATTATACATTGCTTCTCTTTCAACCTGAAAATTATTTTTACATCTGATTTTTCTTTCATAATTTGATTAAGATTGATGAATTCAAAGGCATTATGTTTAAGCAGCTTTGTAATTAAACCTTAATATTAGTCTAGTTCTTATTAATTGAAAAAGGTAACGGGCAAATAGTCATAAACGTTTAAATTTTATTTATTTATGAGGCTCAGTATATTCTGAAGTTTTCGCTATTATCTTTCAGCTCTAAAGCTATTTGAAAATGATGTATATTTTACCACATATGAGCCAGTCCCTTAGTTAAAGGCTTGATTTTCATCGTTCTTTTTCTTTTTTTTTTTTTTGATAATTGTAGATTAAAAAAGAAATTGTTTGTTTAATGGGTAAAAATTTTGCCTTGTTCTACCTTTCTGAACTATAATTATTTTAGTTTTTAATCGTTAAGAATTTTGCCTTGTTTTACCTTACTTAACTATAATTGTTTTAGTTTCGCATTAAGTGAGAAATTTTCTCCTTCTAAACTGGTCTCACTGGCATATTTTCCATCTGCCTACAATCTGCATTTTTCGCATCTCAATTAGTTTTTATCAAGTACGTGGAGAAATGTGACGGATGCGAATTTATGACTTACAGTACAGTAGCGTTGGCGGCATCCAATGCCTTAAAAAAACAAAAAGAAGTATGGCTGTTACTGTTCCGCCACTGCCCGTTTTTAAATGGTTTTCACAATGGAGGTCTTTACGAAGCCTTTCCATGTGGCATGCTAACTTAAATTCGAAGATCCAAACGCATAAAACTCAACCTTATTTGATTTTATCTAATAATGATCAAAGTTACTCCCAAAAGATTGGATTAGCTCTAGCTTCAAAAAAAGTATAGCTTTTCCCCTCAACCATTAAGCAAACCATTTATTGTTGTATTAATTTCCTTTTACCAACTAGTAAGTTTATTTAACGTTCTTTCCCCAACAGCACGAGTCGTAATGAGTTTTGCTTTCTTTGATGTGACACGTATTGGTAAAGCTGTTGGAAATGTGTGTAGAAAACTAATAAAGGATATCTGTCATGAAAGACCTTAAAGAATAAACCAGCCTTTGCCCCTCCTCCCCCTCTTTTGATTACTCCTTAGAAAGAGAGAAAAGAGAAAATAAGTAAATTAACAATTTATGGAACGTCAAATCTAAAGCCGTCCATAATTGCTATTGAAGAAATGTTACATTCCCTGACCCTTCTAGATACGCAAAGCAAACAACAAACTGGAACATGTAAGCTGAAACTAATTTTTTACCTCTGTAAAAATGCTGATCTTTGTTTTCAACCGGTACACAACTCTTCGCCAAGAGAAGTTTTAATATTTATAATTAGTCTGTATTTAGAAAAACTAACGTATCTTTTATTTGAAACTTCATTAGTTACTTTACATATCTAGGTATTCATTATCACCATCTATAACTTTGATCTTTACCGTGGTGAAAACGTTACCCACAACGTCTTGACTTAGGCAGTTTTAAAATATGTTTCAACTATTTAACACGTGCATTTAGCATGTTACTGAAACTTTTAGAATTGTCACAGCTTTTGCGTTCATGGTGAATGAGACAGAAGGCAGAAGTTATGTTAATGAGAAAACGCCATCTACAGGTTTATTTTACTTCTTTTTCTATATATCATAAATCAGTACAGTTCCAATATCTTTCCACAAAATATTGATAATTTAATAAAGATTATAAAGTTTGGAAGCTTAGAAAAATGTCTTCTTTAAAACATCAACACCTTTGAGGGTCGAAATCGCGGCATCCGACTCATTCATAATTAAACAATTGATTTATGATCATAATACTAAACTTTTCGTCACTAAGGATATAATTTTCGCAGTTTCAAAAGTTTTTTTCATCTGCAAACTCTCTTTATAACTCTTTATCAACATCTTAGTTTTTGCTTTTTCAATGTAAAAAAAATAGTAACAAATGTAAAGCCGACAGCTCACTTGTTTCGTCCCTATTTTTGGAGCTAAAATATATGCCTTAGCTTACTTGAGAAAATTTTACTTGCTTATCCACACAGCTCTCCTGCGAATCCTGTTCAATTTATCAAATGTTATAGCGACCTGAAATATTACTCACATCAAAAATGTGCAAACTTAAAGTCTGAGTTCTGGTCCTGTTTTTTTTATCTTTGAAATTAATGTTTAGACTAACAACGCGGTAATCTCTAAAGCACACTAATTCAGCTTCTGTACCGCAAAGGGTCCTGCATACGTCATGAACATTTAAATAAAGGTATCACAATCATTCCATTGCGATTTTCTAACTTTGTTCTTTCGTGTCCCCCCCCCCTTTTTTTTTTCTCTTTGTCGGCCTATCGCGATATCAGTCTACCCAAACCACCTCGTTATCTTTCTCTTTGCTCTGTCTCTATTAATTTTGCTTGCCCGCCCTTCCTATTATATGCCATCTCTTTTCCCGTAAATTTTTCCCGTAATGCAATTTAGCAGTTCTATTCCTCTGTGTTCTCCCTAACTTACTCGGGTTTGTTATCGTACAGCATGTTTTACTCCCACCACAATCATGTTTGTCCCGTAGAGTCGTGTCCACCATGTATAAAAAAATCAGTAAAAATTAATTCTAGCCAAACATTATCGATCGGTTTTCACCGACTGCCTTTCTTAAAGCTTAAAGCTTTTCATTAGTTTCGTTGGCCTTTGTAACATTAGGCTAGGCGTATGGCTTGATTAACGGGAATACAGAATTACAGCCATGGGGTGAGACCACTTTGTTTCCCTAGAGTCAATACCTGTTCAGTACTCTCTTATTTTGATAAGGGTCAAGAAAACCTTTTGTTTCGACTGCTTCGCAACCTTTTAAGGCTAATGAGGTTATGGCTAGCCACCCTCCTCTTACACACGCTTAACAACCTACTTGTCACCACTTTAGACATTATTTTGGCTGTTTTTCCTGGTTATTTCATTTGCCTCTCTGGCATTTCACCTAAGGCAATTGGAAATGACATTAGAGCGCAAATTATCGTCCCTGTTGGCAAACTCCCTCTTTGAAGCCAATAGCTTGCAGACAAGAACGATTATTTTGTGCTCTATTCTCATTCCCAATTAAACTCATCTCTTTCTATGTATCGATGTGTTTGTCAGATTTTTATCTGCCATTTGCCGGTTTCTGTCTCTCAATGTTTCTGGGTTTTTTTTCTGTCTATCTGTCTCCCTATATACCTTCATTGCGCACTTTCACTCTGTCTCTCTCTCTCTTTATCTATCTGTCAGTCAGTCTCTCTCTCTCTCTCTATCTATCTGTCAGTCAGTCTCTCTCTCTCTCTCTCTCTCTCTCTCTATCTATCTCTCTCTCTCTCACTCTCTCTGAACTGGCATTGTTTTTCTAAAACTCCACGTTTGGTCTTGAACTTAAGTATTTTTTAGATGCTTTGTTTTCATTAGCTATCTTGAACAGTCAATCAAACAGGCCATCAACCAGCCACGCTTCCGTGGTCTTAATTTAACAACACCGCATTTCTACTCCGTCTTAAACTTTTCCATGCGTTAGCTAGTAAGGGGGGCACATTTTTTTTATTATTACAATCTAAGCTATTTTAATCCCCACATGCTTCACGGAATTCGCTCGTAAAATATTTTTTTACATCTCATGCAACAGTAGTATCAAAACGTACCGGGAATGACATTAGAGCGCAAACTATTGTTCCTGTTTGCAAAGTCCCTCTTTAAAGTCAATTGCTTGCGGGCAAGAACGATAACTGTGTGCTCTATTTTCATTCCCAATTCTTATTTCTTCTCATGGTCATCGGATGCCTTTCCAAAAACTTGTGAGATGGCCTAGGAAAGTCATGCACAAGTTGAAAATTTTACTAACATTTTTAAGTTTTTATTTCATGCCCTTTAAGAGGTTAGAAAATTACAGCTCTAGCTTTTCTGTAACCTGAGATATTTTTGTTTCAATGCAACAAACAATAGCTGATTTCTGTGCGAACGGTAATTTGATTGAAAAACAATTTTTTGTGAAATAAAAAGGCTCGAACTCAAAATTACTCTAAGCGACTTGTTCCTGATTTTCTCTCGCCATCATATATTTAAGCTTTTGGCAACAATTTAGAACTTCCTTAACAATCAGGGTAAAATTTCATGTCCATAATGATATTAATGCCATAAAGAGTATATTTTACAATGACCCTCAAAATCGTTATCAATATAATAGAATGAAACAGCAAACGCAACAACCAACGGCTTTTCATCGGCCTAAATTCTAAGACTGAAAGCACCACTTAATCGTCTTAAAGCAGTGCAGTTTTGATACCGTAATCAAACTAAGATCAGTAATTTTCTTGGCTAGATCCCTGAAAGACTTTTTTCAAGATCACACATTCATCAATGTGACACAAATTAAAGGAAATTTATCTTTTATCTTCACAGAGCATTTTAAAGAACCCAGTGCACGATCTTTCGTTCATCAACGCCCGATACCTTAAGCAGACTCTTTCAAGATGTTAAGCAATCAATACTTGTCACCGAAAAGAAAACAAACTCTATTTAAAGCTTTCGAGACAAATTAGTAGCTTGTTAGACAATTGGGGCGAAGACTTAAAATGCCAGAAACAAAAGGGGCCCTTTTTCTCAATAAATTTAAGTTTGTGAAAGAGTAGAATTAGAGGCTCTTTAAAAAGCCTTAAGACCAATTTAATTACTTTTAAAGGGTTTTTTGTTGTTTTTTTTTTTTTTGCGAAAAGTAATTTTGGTGTTGGTGAGTAGATACTTAACATAGAAATGCAATCACAAGCGGATAGCTGTAAGGTTTAGAAAGCATGAAGCTTTTAGTACGTGACAAAAGAAAATTTTTTTAATTTTCTCTGTAGTTAAGACTTGGAACTAAACTTTGTGTGAAGCAAGTTTCCCGCATAATAAAACCCAAAATTTGCTCTCATTTGTTATAAGTCAAGCTTGCAAGACGGTAAGCTTAACTGAATCGATTTATCAGTTGGTCATTATCTTTACCAGTGTTGCCGAGCTAGTGATCGATTAAAGGTGACAGGCTTTTAACCTGCCAAATCAATGATTATCACCTTTTTATTTTTTTTTTTATTTCTTTAAATGAGTCGGACATGTTTTCCTTCCATTTTCAGATAAATATACTTATCTAAAGACAATGAACTTTTTAAGTTTTTTCAGCTTGGAAATTGTTTGTGTTTAAATGAAAAACAACTCCTTTTCCTTTCAAAACATTTAAAGTAGAAAGAGATAGGAGGGGAGGGGGTGGGACAGATTCGAGCAACCTGTAGAGTTAAGGATATACGGTATATAGATTCTAAACTCAGTTTTTTCTTCTTCTTCTTCTTCTTCTTCTTCTTCTTCTTCTTCTTCATTATTGTTATTATTATTATTATTATTATTATTATTATTATTATTATTATTATTATTATTATTATTATTATTTAGACTGCCAACAACAAAATAAAGCGGGAGTAGGCAGACAAAATTAAATCTAAAACAGCAATGTAGACACCATCAGATGAAATTGTTTCGGAAGGAAAAAAAATCAAACAACGGAAAGAACGCTCATCTTTTTGCGTCACCAAAGCAATCTGAAGAAATAACTGTAAACGTTTTATGATCACTGTGCACATACAAGGAAGTATAGTACTCAACATATCTGCCATTAGCAGACCGTTGAAAAGGAGCGACAAGGGAGTCTAATAGTTATACACTCATTTAAGTAAATCTTTTTCTTGAATTCAAGAAAGTATAGATCTAACTGATGGCTTTTTTCTTTTAAATTAATTATCCACTACCTTATATGTACCGCATGCAAAAGGTGCAAACTCGATGAGAGAGAGGGAGAGAGAGAGAGAGAGAGAGAGAGAGAGAGGGGGGGGGAGAGAGAGAGAGAGAGATAGAGAGAGAGAGAGACAGAGAGAGAGAGAGAGATCGAATGCTCGCTCAAAATACAGCGAATTCACGTTATAAAAATATCAAATTTAATTGTAAAACTCAAATCTTACCATCAAATAAAAAAGGGTTTCTCCGTTTAGTACACGTGGTACTATGTTGATCACGCTCAGCTTGCGGATTGGATCAACTTCCGTTCTGTATTCAAACATTTTCGGCATCTAGATCTAGATCTATGTCTCATTAGGATGCAAAAACTCTGTTTTCTGCAAAAAGCACTATACTAATTTGAGTCGCCATGGTTAAGAACGGACATGGATCAATCTGCTCGACGTATTGAAGGTAGCATTGTTTTTATTTTCTAAAATAATTGTTCTTTCCCGTCATAAGGTACTACGCTTGAATGTTCTGTAAGTAATAGGTCTAGATCTAGATGCTTGTGAAGAGTAAGTAGATCTAGATCTAGGTTAAATCCCTTGTGAACATATTATTCTAAGCCTTTCTCGACAAGTCGCTTTTAAAACTATGTGCTTCTGTGTTCTAATAATTGTGTGTTTTGCTCGAAAACCCTTTAGGCTTTCGATTTAGACGCTAGACGTGGAGAATAACATTTTAAATCGTAGGTTAGATCCATTGTAAACATTTTTATTTCTAAGCAGACTTCATGTACATTAATTTTATCGACGTATCACTTTTACAAGCATGTATTATTTTTTTTTTAGTGCAACTGCGCTTTGTTGGAATGAAGCAGACATGAAATTTGCTCCACGTATTGTAATGGGCTGAAAAGTAATAAAATTTTGGAAACAAAACAAAAATAATCGCCCTTTCCCACCTAGACTGCAGTCGGCATCAAAATACTATTAATGATGATAACAAAAGCATCTCCTACATAATCAACAGTAATGGCATCAAAGGTAAATGAATGGGTACGCGTTTATAGAACCATTCTGGTACTCAAAATAAGTAGGATAATCTTGTAATATTATGATTGCGGTTGATTGAGTAAGATTTCAAGCAATGAAAAAAATCGGAAATTGCAATATAACTAGCGATAGGACTTTTTCTTCGCTCTAATCAGATTTTAACGCCATTTCTGTGCGAACAGTAAGTTGATTCTACCGACTTTTATAGCAAGCTGAAGTTCCGAACACAGCTTTTTAAATAACAGTTCAAACAACTTTTGAAAAAAATACCGTGTCTGACATAACCTCAATGGCTGGAAGCCCAAGAAAGTAAAAAGATAAATTATTTAAAAGATCTCTTTGTCTTTGGGTAATGCAATAAAAGGAAAGCGTGCATATATTAGATTAACGAACACCTTTTTTGGGTTTTGGACACAAAAACTTTAAAAAATTTTAATTTTAAAAATGAGTACATTTCCACAAAATTTGTTAAATTGTTTAGTTTTTGAATATCTGTGCTGGGCGAAGTAGTCTCTCGAGCTTGTAATTTTCCTGACTCCATTCACAGATTTTCTCAAATGTATCCGGGTAATTGTGAGTCTTAGCCTAATTGTGATCTTGAATTATAGCATTTGGGCAAAGATGTTCCTACTGATTATCGTAAAAACAGTCTCACAACCACGCTTAATAAATCATACCTCGAGGTTCAAAATTGAAAGACCGCTAATTAAAGGATGTCTTCTTTTTCCTACAATTTATATTAACAAAAATACTGAGATATATAAAACCATGATGATTTCATGTAAATTAATTTTGTAATATTTTGTTAAAGTTAAACCAATGCATTGCCTAGCTGGAATATCAACGGCTTATATGCCGGTACTGTAAACAATGCTACTTGCGTCTTGTTTACACTGTCTGCTTGCGAGACAATCATAATTTCAATAATCTCAACCACAAACATAATTATATAACCCTAATGAAACCAAACTACTCTTAAGCACATGTACTGTATTCTTACCGATGACCTCTGCCTATCCTCTGAACTCTTTCCAATCGTTCAACCATTGCTAACATAACAAAAGTTTTTTTTCCACGGACTACCCGATTTTACCCATTATCGATCACAATAAAACAATAAACACCGAACAATGTGATTGTTGCTTTTGCGTACACCGTCATGGATCATTGAGGAAAAAAACTAGATCTATACCGGTAGGACAAGTCTATACTGCACTAGAACAATGCTCTCAAAGGAAGCAGGAGTTTTATATGTTTAGGCAAGGGATACTGGGCCCTTCAGTGTCATTATGGATGCTATTCCATATTTCCGCTCGATGATTTATTTGTCCGCCTGTAACATTTAAGATAGATATAGCAGCTTTCGAAGAGGTATAAATCCAATGCTTGTGCGGTTTTCTCTACGAAAAAAGTTTTTGAAAAAGGTTTGGGATTAAAGAAATTTGATCGTGGATAAGGAACAACTTTAAATAACTTGCTTTCAGAAACAAAATAAATTCTTCATTTTTGTAAGGAATAAAACAAGTCAATCGCATCCTTTTAAATTATTTACCATTTCCCTCTAGAATTCTAGACATGCAAATACCACGTTTCCGCCAATCAGAGTGAAACTAAAAGGAAAAAGGTAAAAATGACACGCATTTTCATCAGATTGTTGTCCATAGCCGTATTGTATTCAGTGGATTTGCAGAGTTAATGAAGAACAAACTTATCTTTTGTACTCGTATAAAACACGCGTTTTGAAGTTATTCCCGTGACCAATCTTATTGCGATATGCATCGTAATTTGATATTTTAAACATAGCGGTTTTCCCGCGAGCCTACAATTGCTAAAAGTTGCTCAAATAAACATGTTTCTTTGGATATAATACATAACTGTTAATTCATGTGAACAAAAAAAAAAAACTAGCAATACAGAAAGAAATGGTAGCAAATAAATAATGCCCCACCCCACAACTTTTCAAATCGATTTTTGAATATTCTGTTCTTTAAAACTGAACCCTAATATTTTTATTACAGTTTTTCAAATAGATCGATTCAATAGCACCTGGAGCGCGTATAGTAACTTTCAACTATGTGTTATGCCTGTAAAAAAATTCATTGTTTTATTAATAGATTGGTGGACCTAAACCAGTCACAACCTTATACTATAATATGTCCAAGTTCGCGCAGTGCGGTGACAGTCGCGGCCGCCACAGGTCAGAGTTGTTTATAATGCGACTGAAGTCTATTCTTAGCTCAATAGAATTGACGGCCACCACCTGTACCTAAAAGTTAATGCGTACCGTTACATATGTGCGGTCATTCACCTGGCACCTGCAGCACTGGAACCGAACAGCTCGGATTATCTCTCTCTCTCTCTCTCTCTCTCTCTCTCTCTCTCTCTCTCTGCAAAATGTACTAATGTTTCTGTCTGTATGCCTGTCCCTCTGTCTCTATCTCTCGGTCTCTCTCTGTCTATCTCTCTGCCTGTCTGTCTGTCTCTGTCTGTCTGTCTCTCTCTCTACTCTCTACTCTCCCTTTCCCTCTATTTCTCTGCGAAATTTATGTTTTTGTCTGTATGCCTGTCTGTCTGTCTTTATATCTCCCTCTCTCTTCTTTTCTTATCAACTTTTGAATGCAGTGTTAAACTGTAAGCATTGTAATAACTGTAAAACTGATCTTCGTTTTGTCCACAATTATATCGTGCCAAGAGCTTGTAAAAGCACGCAAGGGCCGGAAGTTTTTTCCCCTTCCTCCCCCAGCCTATTTCTCTTGCTTTGTCTTCACAAGTTTATTCTCTCTCTCTCGTTATTATCTTGCTTTATATCACACCCAACTTTCTTTTTTTCTGTTACCTTTTCTTCATTTAACAAAGCAGTAACATTCATTTTATGTACTTTTTTCTTCACCTCTTAGACTTGCCCCCACCCCCT
>BMAT01007089.1:8148-19500 GCA_019649035.1 Elysia marginata
TTTCTAAACTTGTCTACCATTCCTTAACTTGTCTACCATTCCTTAACTTGTCTACCATTTCTAAACTTGTCTACCATTCCTAACCTTGTCTACCATTCCTAAACTAGTCTACCATTCCTAAACTTGTCTACCATTTGCTTACATTAAGCAAAAGAGAACTCAGACTAGAGAGAAAAGTTGTTAGCTACATAAAACACAGAAAGGAAAGGAAAGAAGAAACTGCATTTTACAGGTTTACACACATGATTGCTCATCATGACCACAAATTTAATTGAACCTCAATGGTTGCCTTGGGCAGGTTTGACTGTGTTTATGTACACAATTTATTACAATTTTTTTTAACAGTCTCTATTCAATGTTTTCACTTTGCATTACTGCTATCTTCATCAAGGTGGCATCTTGGTTTCTGCAAGTGGGAGTGCACACCAAACTACCGGGGCTTTGATTCCTTTCAGGGCTATTATGCAAGTAGAGAGGATTACTACAACAAGTCCCACAGTAAGTTCAAATGTTTTTGCTAAGAAGCGTGTACAGTGAAACTTGATAATAGCAACAGCATCCATGTTTTATTAACAACTCTCATTATTGTCAAACAAAGGTTTAAAGAGGATTTTATTGAAAAGGGAGTAAGTAGCTATCATAAATCTTTATGAACCAGCTAGGGACAGCCACCTAATGGATGAATCATGTCCCCTACGGTAATCTAGGATCCCTAAACATGTGCGGAGAGGTGGGAAAAGGGTGCCTAAAAGCATAACAGCGCGTTAACAGGCCTGAGTATGTTGAATGGAGAGTGGTCTTTTCACACATTGTCTTTTCATGTTCTGTTCTCGCTATAACCAAGGTAAATAACCTGAGCTCTTGTAATTTCCAAATAGAAAGAAAATCGGGGATTCCCAAACTTCTCGTTACTCCTTTTGTCTTTAACTATGGGTTCTACTGTAAAAAATAATTTTTGTTTCACTTAACTTTCAGGCACATTTTAGGTGTTATTTTGATTTTTTTTTTTTTGGCGCCTATTGACTTTTGAACATGTTAAAGGCATGTCGGAGAGCAATTAAATTACTATCTATGTATGGCAGAGCAATGTGCCGGTATTGCTTTGTCCATGGCTGAAGCAACAAAACTGTTACCTGGTTTGAAGAAATTATATATAAGTATCTTTATTTGACCGCATAACCCTGCATTGCGATGCCACTAATAGAGACACCAATAAAAACTTACATCATTATTTCTTTTGGCACAAGATTTACGTTTTTAAATAGAAAGAAAAAATTGTGTTCTGTTATACCCAAACCATGTTTTGAAAATCTTTTTTGTGTAATCTTAATTATGAAACTGAAACGGCATTTTGGCTTGATGTTTTACAAATTTTTATGTTTTTATTCCATGCGGAGTCAAATGACTTAAGCCATATATGCCTTTAATATGAACCACTACCTCCTGAGTTTAAAAAATCTAAATAGATATTGACTGTCTATGATCTATCTAGCCGTCATATATGATGGTCCCATGACTACTATTGCTTGCTACTTTTCATTGGTTTGAGAGCTTGCATACTTTTAAATATGATGTATTGTGTTCTTCAAAGTTATTTGAAGGTATATAAATTTTATAGGAATCTCGTATTTAAACTTATTATTCTCCAAAGCATTGATTAAATGAGTTGTGTTTTGAAATCACTGAAGCTTATTTCAGGCTAAGCAACTAGTTGTTTTTTTTTAATTGTTTTTTCATTTTACTTAGAGTGACCTTATACCATTTTAGACTCACCTTTTTTCTGATTTATATACAGTGGAGTCTGCGTAAGATGAACCCAGTTAAAGATGAACTTTGGGTGAAGATGAACTAGGTTTTCATTTCCCCCCATTTTTTTCTTTATAATGATACTGCTTAATATAAACTTTGGATAAAGTTTTTATTTGGGCCCACAGAGGTTTATCTTAAGAGGATTCCACTGTAATTATATTTATAAAAATATATATCAATATAAGGGATCCACCTGTGGTGCCTACAGATAGTTAATCAGAAGCCTTTTTTGTCTGATACAATTTATAGCTTATGTTATGTAAAATTTCATGACTGATACTTTTTTCTCTAACTACAGATGATGGTTTTGACTTCCATAAAAACAGAGAGGTTTATTGGGAAGCAAATGGGACGTATTCCAGTGTAAGACTGATTTTTTTTAAACTTTGAAGATCTTGCTGTAGTATTGTTAAACTTATCAAATGTTAACAAGGGTTTGAGGCAGGTCAGAAATGTTCTCATTTGTTTCCCAAATAGCTAAAAGACCTGACATACCCATTCAGCTGAAAAAGATTGAAGTGTTGTGATTTTAGAAAAATTGAAAAAAAAAGTGATAAAATGCTAGGATTGGTTTTAAATATTAAACCTTTTCATCTTGAAAAGTTGAAGGGGGCGTTTTGAAAAAATGTTTAGCTTATTGAAATTGTGATTTATTTACTTAAGATCAAGTTCTTTATTTGTTACTGAGGAAACTTTAGTTAGTACTTTTAATTTACACTTGACTAAAATGGGTAAGTTTTACTCAAGTGTAACTAAAATTAAAGGCCAAACATCAACTGTTTTCTCAAAATTTTACGCTTTTTGAAAGATAGTAAGATACTCATCAGGAGCTAGATAGCAGGAAGTCTTTAGAGAAGAAACTCCCCTCATAGCAAGTTTTTCGGCCTTAAACTTCTGACACTCTAAGGGGGCCGGGCCACATCTGAGTCATCACTCCAGATGCCTACCTTCTATATTTTTTCCCCTGCCTGCTTTGGGATTTCAACCAGGATGTGCAGATTTCAAGTCTGGACTTATATTACTTCAGCTTACCGAGCTCCCTCGGATTAGAGTATTTTTACTCCTCATGAAGCAACTGCTCATTTCTCCTACTCCAAATCCAACGCGAACTGTTTTCTGCTGTTTTGGCTAGCAGTTTCAAGGCTTTGGTTTGTGGTTTGCCACTGATAGAGAGTTTGCTCAGAAGATCGTAAGCTGATGATCCTGCGGATCTCTATTGGCATTATCTTTGCCGTGTAGCCACTTTCTATCAGCAGAAAACAAAGTTTTAATTCATTGTGCAAAAGAAACTGTGAATCTCTAACAGCAAAAACGAGAAGAGAGTTGTTTTGTATGTGGCAAGAATGTGCCAGTTTTAGGTTTAAAAGAGCAGTGGCAGGAGAACCACTGGTAACCATAACATTCGGAAGGGGGGAGGGTATGGATTGTAAATCCCTTTATCACTTGAAATAGAAAGTTTTTTTCATTGTAATAGTTATAGCCTTCCACCGCAAAGGCAGTCTCAAGACTTGACATATTCCCCCCAGCAGGCCAATACATTCCAAATTCAACTCATATATCAGAGCATTACAGTACAACATTTAGCCAGGTACAGATTTTACAGGTGGGTGGACTGAGTAAAGTGTGGATAAATTGCTATCCTAAGGCAACTACAACATGAGTCATACTTCGGAATCGAACCCGCACCAGCCAGGTCACAAGTTTGATGCATGAACCACTGAGCTGTGCTGCTTAGGGCTGTTTTGGTTTTTTTTTAATTTCAAGAACTTTTCTTTTAGTATTTCATGTTTTGTTTGTATCTCTCCAGTATTTTTACAGTTCAGCCGTGGAGAAAGTGATATCTGAGCACAATGTGTCGGACCCCTTGTTTTTGTACTTCCCTATACAATCAGTTCATGAGCCTCTGCAGGTCAGTGAAATATCACTACACAAAAGAAATGGGAGGTAACAAGGGCAAGTCAAACACAAGTTTCCAATTCTCTTTTGAGTCAGAGCCTTTTGAAGTAAAAATCTGCTGTATACTTTAGGCCTGAATATTTTTACAAAACCAAAAAGAAAGCCAGTGTTTTCTATTTTTCAAGTTCTTAAAAGGCATAAAATATGTTGTTTTTTTATTTTGTGAGGAAAAATAACTAAGTAAATTTGTATTCTCAGAGAATGATTTAAGAATTAACATTTAAGGAGGTAGTCATGTTACTTTTGTTCTTGTATTTTTGGCTATGGATTGAAAGAAATTGGCTGAAATCATTGCAAATAAGTTTCATTACTTTTTTTAGGTAATATGCTGGTACATTAACTTTTTCAGGTTCCAGAACACTATT
The DNA here is from genome assembly GCA_019649035.1 of Elysia marginata. NCBI lineage: Eukaryota > Metazoa > Mollusca > Gastropoda > Plakobranchidae > Elysia > Elysia marginata. The sequence goes on from BMAT01007089.1 coordinate 12,279, forward strand.
ACAACATGTACCCTAATGTCACTCCAAAAGGGCGCAGGATTTTCTCAGGTATGAAAAAAAATACCCATAGATCAAATTAATATATTGTGTTTGCAGGGAGTTTGTACGGAAAGAAGGTTCTGTTTTATGCTTCACTGTAAAGTACATAACTTAACTCTATAACAATGGCCGGACGCTGTCAACGTCCGGTGCACCATTTTATATCCACGGATGGACGCTGCCAGCGTCCGATGTATAGTCATAACTAAGAAGGGGAGAAAGACGATGCATGAATAAAACTATCAAATAGTTTGACCACGGATGTTGATTATAGTAGATTGAACTTCCAAGAAAAGCTAAATTTAACTCTTTCAGCGATATTTGCAGAGTTCTAGAAGTTACAACCCCACATGTAGATCTAGGCTTAGGTCTAGACCTAGAAAAATTACGCGCAGAAGTATGAGATAATTACATGGTTAAAGAGTTAAGCCATTGTACAATTCTGAAAAAAATTGTATTTTCATTTGAATTATTTATTACTGTATTAAAAAAAACAACTTTGAAAATATCCTTGTGAGAAATGGAGGCAGTGGAGTTTATGCTGCTCTACCAGATAGAACTACTCTAGAAAGATCTTTCACCTGCCGAATGCAGTGCACCAACTACAAGGCAGAAACAGAAGCGATCAAGAAAGTCCTAAATATAGTCACGGACAAAATCTCCAAAACATCAAAAGTAGTGATACTCAGTGTCACTAGGTCAGTACTGCAAACTTTAGAAAACACCAAACACACTGAGCTAGATACCCTAAGACAAAAACTGCTGGAGTTGGAGGCCGGGGTAGGAGAACTCACCCTTCAGTGGATACCAGGACACAGCAACATAGAGGACAATGAAAAGGTAGACAACCTTGCCAAACTTGGCTCAGGATTGGAACAAGAAACAACAATCACATATCAAGAAGCAAAAACAATGATCAAGATGGCCTCAGGAGAAAGATGGAAAAAGAGCTATGAAGATTTTAACAAAAAGGTGACTTCTACAAGCTCAGCAGAAAGGAACAAACGTCTCTCTTTAGCTTAAGAACTGGTAATTACAGATCGGCAAAACACACGTTCAAAACTTTTTGGAATAGTGGAATCAGAAATGTGCATGTGTGGAGACTCTGCAGAGACAACTGAACATATTCTCCTGGAATGCTCGCTATATAAAGAAAACAGCGAAAAAATTTGGGAATCTACTGCAGAGCTTAGCATCAAGCTATTTGGCTCAGTCATAGAACTAGAAAAAACAATTAACTTTCTGAAACTGACGGGTATACAGCCTTGAAAATCTAAACATTTGGAGAACGCAAAGAAGAAGAAATATCGTTGTGATAGAGTGACTCTGTTTGACTGTGGAAGCAATACTGTCCACTCTGTCGTCTTAAAACTTTTTAAAACAATAAAAGTCCTAATATATCTTCTTTGCAAGTAGACTTTGTTTCAAATGTGGATGAGGAAGAAAAATGTTTGACTTCACAGCATTTAAAAGTATAAATAATCCTGGAATAATGTATTTTTTAGTTGCGAGAGCATGTTAGTTTTAAAATTTGCTTAAACTTCAAATTTCATCCTTTCTCTTATCAAAAGAAACATGTGGGTTTTGTCCAAAGAATCTTGAAAGACAAAGGAATTTTAAAAAGAGGGGTAAGGTATTATTTGAAGCGGGTCTAAATTCAGGGGTCTAGCTAAATAAAATACGACTCCTCAAAATATGTCCACTCAAAGTGCCCACAATCAGAAAACCTGCATATTGTTCAGAGTGCATTGTGTATGTGCATGTATAAAATGTGAGAACAGTACTGATACATTTGTATCAAATCCCTGTCTCTTCAAACTTTCTAAAAAATTACAAGGAGCTAGAAATGTGAGGTCCAACTGCTTCACTTTGCTGTGTGATGTGCAGAAAAGTAAGAACCGTACTCCATCCTTCCTGGGATATGTAAAACGTTTTGAAATCTGTTTTACTTACACTGTCACGCTCTCAACTTACCTGTTCATCAAAACTTCTTACTCAGGTATGGTGACAGCTTTAGATGATGCTGTTGGCCATCTGCTCCATTCACTGAAACTAAAAGGAATGTTACAGGACACAATCTTCTTCTTCACCGCTGATGTAAGCTTAAAATTAAATATGTTATCTTTGAATGTGCTAATATATTAGTAAAAGTATTTCTAGCAATGTGCTTGCGGTTTGTTTGAACCTGCATGAGCCTGCCTAACAATACACCTGTTTAAGATTGTTCTCAAGAAGAAATACATAAAACTGGAAAACAAAAAAAAAAAACAAACAAAAAAACACCTGTCTAAGATGTCCACCTGTATTGACAACCACTTAGCACGATTCCCTTGCCTTTTTTTCCAATGTTTTGATGTCTTTCATGGCGACCACCTTACCAGCGCAACCGCTGACAGTTTTTTTTTTAACTTACAGTATTCTTTATAATCTGTTTTTAAAAAACCTCTCAACCACTCTCTATCTGAGAGGAACCAATTAGTCACTATCTGCCATAAACCTTCCATTCTTGATCAAATTATTTATTTGTTACTTGAATGAAGCACATGCAAACTCAGAAAGAAAGGTTATTTACTACTTAAAAAAACAGAAATGAAAAGAGCTGCATTTTAAGTCTACAAGCATGATGTCCACCCTGACGACCTGTACATCACAACCACAATTGTTCTTGATCTTCAATGGTTGCCTTGCGCAAATTTGACTGTATTTAATTACAGTAAAATAACTATTAAAAAAAAAATACTGCAACTTAGTATCACTTTTAACAGGACTAAATAAAAAATGTAGGAGCTAGCTTTGTGTCCTGAGCAAAAGCAAGAACTTCGTCATGTTTAAACTTAGTGAAATCCAGTGCACATTCTCACTAACAAAAGGTTGAGGTTCAAGTCTCGTTCTTGCAGATAGGTTTTGAATTCTTTAGCAAAGGCTTTTTATTCACATTTCCCTCGCCTTACTAAGGAGTTAAAAAAGAACCTGGCAAAAGCCAGTGAAAGGTGCTGTCAGTAAGCTAGAGTTGTTTGCCCTAAACGCTGCTTCTCTGTGGTTTAAGAAAGTTATCTGGTTGGTGGCGGCCTATCAGGGGTTCCATGTAAAGCATTTAAACTAATTCATTTTAGTAGACCTCATATCCAACAACCTTCAACCCAAAAAAATTTAACATTTAACCAACTAAAAGTCTTAATTTTTTTTCTCTTTTCTACAAAACTATAGATTAAAATTTGTAGAACTAATCCATTTTGAAGTCACCTCATTTTCATTAAACTAGAAGTTAAATTGAAACCAATGGTGGCACTTTTAGGAGCCTTTATCAGCAATATAGCTACCAGTGACCAGTCAGAGAGAGAGAGATACAGCATGATGAGAACTGATTAAATTGGAAATTTACATTTTATAAATCTCTTTATTTGTTTGATCAACAAAATTAACCTACTCCAATACATATATGCCAACCTGTGCTAATGAGCATGATGTTTGAAATTTGAATGCCTTTAAATATGCAAATTTTTTTCTCCTTTTCAAAGACTTTTACTCAGTCTTACAAAGATTTGATAACATTTTGCAGAAGTGTGATATATTTTTGCATTTGTGAATGTTTGAAAACTCAGTAAAAGGCTTTTTTTTCATTGGATTTCTGTCACTGTTATATACAAAATGTGGGACATCTATTTCATTTGGACTAAGCAACCTCTATCAAGGCATGTTTTACCTTCGTTTGTTCTATCTCCTCCAATTTTCAGAACGGAGGATGGGTCCCCTATCATGGTAATAACTATCCATTGAGGGGAGGCAAGATCAGCATTTGGGAGGGAGGTACCCGTGTCCCTGCATTTATTTATGGCAAGGGCGTAAAGAAAGCCAAAAACAGATATGATGGGTATAAGTTTTAGATCTTCATTCTGCCTTTCTGATCATAAGGCTTTTTCTTTCCCTAACCTCTGTCAGGTATTTTATATGATCTTGAATTTAAAGCAAGTATGTTTTAATGATTTTTTAGAATACTATTAATTTTACCAAAAAAAAAAATCTTTACTAAAGCAAGTATTTGTTTTTGTAAGATGTAATTGCATTAAACTTTGCAAACCTATTTAGCAATGAACAATTAAGATAAATTTTGATTTTTCTTTTCTTTACTGAAAACTAAAAAATTAGTATTTGATGTAACTTTTAAGAAAAAGTTATTTGGTTTCTCTATTAGTTTGTATTTATATGTAATTGTGTAGTATTTTTAGCTCTATGTATACTTTCACTGCTTTATAAAAAAATACACATTAGAATCTTTTGTTTTGTATATATTCAGTATCAACTGGAATTAATAATCGGTATTCATACACTAATCAGATATTCTTTTCAGTTTTCTCCCATCTAAAATACTTGAGTAACTCTTTAGTCTTGAGTTCTGCATAAAAAATATATTATTTTAATTTTATTTCTCCCAGACTGATGCATGCTGTCGACTGGTTTCCAACAATTGTGGAGGCAGCAGGACTTAAATATAAAGGTAAGAATCTACAGGTGTTCAGTTTTAAAAGTTAAAGTTAAATCAGAAGTACATTGTATAGTAATTCATATCAACAAGGAGCAAACTGGTGGTTAATATTTGTCTTGCATCCAGGATGAGTGAGTCGGATGGCGGAATTTATAGAGTGGAACACATTTAAGCTGAAAACGTTTGAACTGGGAAAAGGAGAAAAAAAAAGAATTTGAAAATTTTTTTGGTCTTCTTCTCGTTTTTTTGTTAAACACGCAGTCTACCGAAATTCTGGGCTTCCAAACTATGGCTTATCAAAACAAAAATACAGTTGGCCAGTCACAAAGGTAAAAAATTCTCTTTGATCGCAACGGCCCATTTAAAAAAAAAAGTTGTAACAAAGCGGTACCCTTTTGCAGTGGGGTTATAAGTCAACACTGAAGAGAGCATACGTTTTGGGCCCGCTCAGGGGGACCAAGCCCATAGTAGAAAAAATCCAGGATGTCCATCTAAAAAATAGACGCACTGATGGCCTGTTAGCCGATCATCTTCTGTAAAACCGCTGCTGCCTATGGGTGTTATTATGCCATACGTTATCGTCATCCACACACAAGGTCCCTATTCACTAGGTCTATGTTAGTGTAACACTAGGCATTGCACCCTTAGACCTGAACACATCAATCAGGTGTGCAAGGCCTCTCTTCCCCTCTCACTTAACCCCTTCGTGACATAGGTGATATGTGTCTATGCAGTGATGCATGGTTTGAGTTTGAAAATTTGTAAGGAGCAAATGCTATATGTGAGGTGGGGTTAGAAATAGTATCATGCATCATAGGTCTAATACCTGTTTCTAATTGTACAACTCTTTGAGAGCGCTTACTACCATCGCTAGAGCTTGTTGAAGGTTCCATCATGGCCGAGAGAATGAAAGCAATGGACAGAATGTAAACAGAGGAAGAAAAGCTAAAAGCCCGCCCTTACTGAAGGTTGTTTTCGTATAAGAAGAGTTGATTTATAAGTAAAAAATATCGATAAATTCAAATTTCTAAGTAACTTTAGCATAGGCTTTGAAGATTTTTCACTATTCTATCGATATATCATGACGTACGTAGGGCATCTTGTCACTGTATTTAATGAACAAAATATAATGTACGTCTTATGTCATGTATGGCACGAAGAGGTTGATTTGGACTTTGTGATTGTAAAGCAAGGCATGCCATGTTGCATTACAGGATGTTAAACTATATGGTCTAGCATTGTTAAATTAGCGTACAGCTTTGAACTGTCACAATCTATTTGTTTGAATAAATTAAAAGTGTTTGTGTGGTCGTTGCAAACTAAACAAGCGATTTGATGGAATTGAATAAATTTAAAGTATAAAATGTAGGCATACAGGACGCAGTGGTAGTGATTTGTTAGATTTATGTTAAATCTGAGCAAAACATTTTTCTGCTTACAGTTTTTGTGAAGCAATGTGCTGTTTGTTTCTGAAAAGTAAAAAAATCGGTAGATTGTGAAGCAAGATAAAGACCAAACTAGAAAAAAAAAATGTGTGTAATGTCCCTTATTGTTATTCTTTCATTTGTCTATTCTCTCAGTCCTAATTACAAAGAGCATCAAGTGATCCAAATCCAGAGCTAGATTTAGATCTACTAACTTTTGATATCTGTTCAATTCAAACTGCTGCAAATTGTGCACCCAGACCTAATCTAAATCTGCCTTGATTCAAATACGAAGAATTTCAGAAAATGGGGTCCTAGAAGCAAGGCCAAAATGCTGCATATAATTGCAATTTGAACTGAAGACCACTGGTGCTTCTCTGGAAAACACAATCATTGGTCTTGGAAGTGGACAGATAAATCCCTAGAAAACTGGGCCTATGAAAAGACAGTGTCTTTGGCATTTTATATTTTAATGCACAATCATGTAGAAACAAAACCATAAAAATTTTCGACTTATTTTAGAACGGGAACCTGATGTAGTTTTCATTAGAGAAACTTGGTTTAGAGAGCCAGGGGGGATGAACCAAAAATTACAGAAATGACACGACCCGGATTCAACGTTGAAGTTTGTTTGAGATAAGAGAGAGCGTAGCCATTGTTTCATCATCATCATCATCATCAGGTGCCGTGCCTGGAGCAGGCATTGACGGTCATGGTTTTCCAAATCTGTCGCTCACAAGAGGACCTCATGAACTGGCTTCTTGTATGCTGCTCCAGGTTTGCCCAGGTGTTTAGACTGTCGACATAAGTTGTTCTTTGGCGTCAACGGCTTTTCTTTCCATTGATCTTCCCTGTCATTGCAAGATGCTCAATCCCTCGTGCTCTGTAGATATGGCCTGTGAACTTCATTTGTCTTCTTCTGATTGTACTGTAAAGTGATCTTCCTGTATTTGCCATATCAAGTACCTGGTCGTTGGTCTTTTTATCTTTCCACGACACTTTTAATATTCTCCTAATAAACCACATCTCTGCCGCTTCTATTTTTTTCTTAAGAGTGTTATTCATTGTCCAGCATTCGCAGCCATATATAAGAACAGACCAAACATATGCTTTTAAAATTCTTATTTTTGTATCCATGTGTATATTTCTGTTGGTCATGAGTGGCGACAGCTTTTTGAAGGTTGTTTTTGATGTGATTATTTGCTTTCTTATCTCCGTTTCACATTTCCCATCAGATGTCAACATATATCCCACATACTTGAACTGATTAACTTGT
>BMAT01007089.1:29563-45379 GCA_019649035.1 Elysia marginata
CACGCGCCAGACATGGTGCAAAAAAAGTGGGTTTTTAAGAAGGAGCACTATTTTCTGTTTTTGTTTTGTAAAGTTGTAAAATGTTGACCTCTGCGTGTAAGTAGACTCTTTCCACCTTACACCCACAAACACTCTTCCTTCTCTCCTCCGTCTTTTAACTTCTCTCTCTCTCTATGACTATGTCTCCATCTCTTCCTTCTCTCTCTCTCTTACTCTGTCTGTCTCTCTCTCTCTGTTCTCTCCCTCTCTCTCTCTGCCTGAGTTTTACATTTATTTCCACGAGAGGTCCAATTTTTAGTAAAAAATGCAAAGACCGGGAAAATCGGGAAAGATGCCTTCTCCCGAAATTTCCCGATTAAGCGGGTCCGACTGCAGTTGGTTTTATCTTTTAAAATTGCGCATTCATGTATTTTTATGTATATATAATTATATCATAATGTATTATTTATTCCCAATAGAAGGCTTAAACTAGCACCAATGAACTAACGAATATGCATTTCTCCTTTTTCATTCATTCTTATTGTTTAATTTCTCAATGTTTTTGAATATTTAGCTTTAAAGCTATTTCTACATTAAATTTTAATTTTTTTATTTTAAAATTTTATCTTCAATGTAATGTCTTTCTTTGGCTTTCAACTAGATGGACCATGTCATTCTTCTTAATCGCTTACATTCTTCTTTGGTATTTTTATTCCAGACACTGCATTGAAGGGGTTTGCATCATTTACATTTTTTTTCTCAAAGGCAACAGTCAGTTTCTATCAGTGAATTTGTTTTTGTACCATCTGTGTGTTAATTTGGAGTACCCCAGGGCTCAGTGTTAGGACCAATTCTTTTCTCACTTCATACACAATCCCTGTGTACCATCATTGATCACCAAGGTTTCTAATTTCATCAATATGCTGATGATCCTCACATTTACAATTCTGTCCATATTTTTTTTGACATCTCCCGTGTCTTGAATTGTTTGACTGATTGTATATGTAACATCTCACCTGCAATGGCCTCAAGTAAACTTAACCTCAGTCATGTCAGTGAGAGCAAAACTAAAGTTTTCACTTGTGCCTCACAAAACAAAGTCAGTTCTTCAAACATCTCATCTGTATTACTACGCAATGAGGAAATACAGGTCACAACATCTGTGAAAAAATCTAGGCATTTTCACCGATTGAATTTGAACCCTTAGTTATGATCATCACATCCGACATGTGCAAAAACTCTTGAGAAGTGAGAACACTGTTGCTCAAATCAGGCCATATTTGACACCAGATGCCTTCTAAAGTTTTATAAACAAACTGAAATGCTCATTCACACTGTGTAGGTTAGACTATTCTAATTCATTACTGTGAGAACTTTCAGAAACACACATGAACAAACTGAAACAAGTACAAAACAAGGCTGCAAGACTTTTCATGCCATTCTCCATAAGAAAACACAATACAACTGTCCTTAACCAGTTGGGTTGGCTAAACAGTCGCCTTATTCTGTAAAAGAAACTGCATGTAAAAGCAGGCTATTTTTAAAATATTTTGAATGTTAGTCATTTAAACTTTGAACGCTACTATGTAAAATGTTATAATGTTGCTGTACTCTAGTGACCTAAAAGCTTGATTATGTCTCATGCTACTGCAGGGATGATGCTTTATACTGGGCCACCGCCAGTCACCTGTTCTGGTTGTCCTGTTCTTTTTCTAATGCCCCATTTTGTGAGTTACTCCCTCGGATACATTGCCTGTTTTTACCCACAGTGAGCAGGAATCCCCAGACTTTGAAGAGCAAAATTTTATCTCATTTCAGTTATTGCTCTGTTGTTGATTTTGAATGATGTCCATGTATTTGAGGGGCCTTGAACTTTCTTCTTTTTTTTTCTTTCTTTTTATATTGTTTTTAGCATTTATCAGAAAGTCAAACTGATTAATTTCAGCGAAGGCTTTTTGAGTCAACTCCTTTGATTAAGCTGTTTAAAATGTATTTTTATCCTCTGAAGTCTACTTGAGAGGTTTGATGCGCCAATTCATCAAAATAGCTACTTCAGAGGTTTGATGTGCCGGCCATCAATATGTAAGCCTTTCTCATAAACATGTGTAATGAATGCCACTTTTTTTTATCTTAAAAAAATAATTTAGGGGCCAAACTAAAACGATTTTTAAATGAAACCATGAGTGTCCTTTCAATATATAAAGATGTTTGTTATGTCATATACTACAAAGTTTTACCTAAATGATGTAAATGATTTTTGCAGCACCCCCTCCCTCTCTCACCTCCTCAATAGGCCTTAGTAATTTTTGACTAGATCTCTTTTTTTTTTATTGAGATCCTAGTCCTTGAAATAACTTGCAATGAGCAAATATCAAAATATTATACTATGTTTTAATCTGATATGAATACCAATACTCCTTTATTTCGTTGTGATTATAAAAACTGAGGACTTGAGGCAAAAACACTACTTGTATTTTCTATACATATACTTATGCACTGCACTTTCCATTTTGTTGCTTATTTTATGTGTTAAGAACTTTTTTTTGCAACTTAAAAGACTTTTTTATATTTTCCTAGGCTCATTTAATAAAGTACTTGTATTATACACTGTAGCTTACGTTTTTCGTTTGCTTTTTTAAAATGTTTGTATGTCGTGCAGCCTCCCCATACAGGAGAAATTGCAAATTTACAAACTTACAATGATACTTTTGATAGCATTAAGAAAATTTATCAAACAAAATAATATCTGACTGCCTACCCAATTGAACGGTATAAACAACAAATGGAGTGAAATGTTTAACATACAATAATAAAAAAAACCAAATCAGTTGCAGGGTTTTTCAACCTTATTATTTATTAAGATTTTTTTAATTGAAGGGACACAAATCTACTTATCTTCATAAATATTGCAGCGGCCCTACCTCATCGAGTAACTCTTTCACTTTGGCTTTACAATGGTGTTAAATTTAATTCACTTCAAGTTTATTCTGTCAGTACAAAATTATTGTGGATTGAATTACAGCCAATTTAATATCAGAATAAGAAATTCATCCTCTCTGACATCGCTCCCAACATTACCCAGTACTAAGCAGCGAAAGAGACAATTTATTCCTCCACCGTCTCCATCGCCCAGCGCTTCTGCTTCTTGCTCACCAACTGGACGTTTCAAAACTACCGAAGTAAAAAAAGGGGAAAAGCATTCAGCCTGCAACCCGATCCGCCAGTACCAGTAATGCTGGCAATAGTGAGTACGTTTGCCTTACTTGTGAGGAGCTGTCCACCGAACCTGTTGCTGAGGACTGGATTATGTGCAACAAGTGCCTTCAGTGGTGCATGAAGCGTATGCTGAGACACAACTTGGAAAGTACAGTTCTTTTGTGATTTTCGCCACAAGAATTTTCCCCACGATGACGGGCCTATCATTTACGTTCCATTTTCGATAAAAAAAAATACATAAATTTATCTAAATTTATATATTTTTGTTAATAAATATAGTAACACCTATTGCTGTACCCTTTTGAATACTCTAGAGTCATGTCTCAATTCTATTTTTGGGGTTGTGTTTGATCTCTGTGTAATAATCACTTATAAATACTAACGTTCACCCAAAGACGGGGCTACATTGAACAGGGAAATAAAGGAACACAAGTCAATTTAAAATTGCCCGATACACTTCAGAGTCTGTCAGGAGTTAGCTTTCATTATGTTCTATTCTATTTGTAAATTATTTTTCTCTAAAGCCACTTGACTCCACACACGGTCTTTTATTACATATAAAATAAAGGGCAACTGCTCAAAGTAGCCCAGGTTTACGGAATTGTAAACATTTTTTATTGTCCTTCCTTTCAGCTGCACTTGATCAAAAGGCAAAGATAGAAATTAATTGGGAGTGTTTTGATGATGGCTTGACATTCTAGAGACATGCACCAAAATCTGATCTAAGAATTTTTTTTTGTTTATTTGACACATTTGCTAAGTAATGAGTAAGAAGCGAAAGTTCCTAAATGGGACTATGTAACTGCATACGCTCACTCTAGGCGAGACGCGAACTGTGTGCATTGGGAAAAGACGGTACTATATAGGCAGCATGGGTGAACGCCGCGAGCCAAGTACATGTAAATCAATCTTTTTTCAGCTGCTTTAGATAATATTGCAGTATATCTAATCTACAATCAGCTGTTTTAAATCCACATACCGGTATAAACTAAAATCCTGCTAATAGTATCTATATGAACAAAATGTATCAACATAATACATGTATTGCAGTAGAAACTAATGCTTTATGACCAAAAGAGAAGGTGGGAGACGAAGAAACAGATAGATATGTAGGCCTACAATCAGAGATATAATGACAAAGCGAGAGAGAAAGAAAGAGAGAGAGAGAGATTGATTGATTGAAGGGTATTTTTACAAGCCCAATTCCACTTCAAAGGTGCTCTCAGGGCTTGGGTCCCAATGACAATTTACGGGTTGCCTTCCAGAGACTAGCGGGAATACCATGACTTAGCCTCAGCCGGTCACATTATAGTGACACCGACCCAACCAGTAGGGGCCCGGACTGTGCTCGGCTGTTTTTCGAACCCGCAACCTCTTGGCCAGGGAGCGAAGCCACTACCAACTGAGCTATCTAGGCCCCCAAGAGAGAGAGAGAGAGAGAGAGAGAGCAGAAATGTGGACTATGATAAAGAGGATAAATAGGAAGATAAAATGGTTTTAGGGACATAAAAAAGGAAATACCTTTAAAAAAAACTTTTAAGTGAAGAATTAGACGCGCAGAGCCCACGGAAAAAAGAAGACAAAGCCCTTATAGATAATGCAACATTTTGAGGAGAAAAAAAAGGAACATTTTAATTGAAGGTTAGACCATTCTCAGAGTTTTATTTAAATCTGCTAAATCGCGGGTACGGTACTAGTATAAAAAATTTCAACTTCTGTTTTGTCTGTCATAAAATCATGATTATGTTCTTCCCTTGTTTTAGTGAGACTATACATTGCCAGTAAAATAAATGATTATTTTCTTAATTATTTAGAATGGTGACATATAGGCCTACTATATTTAAAAAATCTGATTTGTGCGTGTGCTTGTCCATAGTTTTGCATGTGAAAGATTGGCTTAAATAAAAGGGTTTTCGTTCTAGGGTAAAGTTGAGTAGTTCCCAAAGGCAACGGAACTTAAGTTGTGTTGTTTTTAAAGGATATTGAAACGTAAATAAGTCATCTCAAATAACCGTCACGCCTCTTTAGAACTTTAAAAAATGCCTCACAAAAATCTAGATCTATTTGCACTTACTCGTCCAGAAAAATACTTTCTTTTTTTCAAAATAGAATTCCAAATGATTAGGACTGGAAGTATGTCGACCAGAAGAATAGTAAGAAGGTCTACGGATGACTACTAGATCTACAGATCTATGTTTGATATTAACATTGCAAGTTGCTTTCTCCTTTTTTGTTTTCTATTTTCACCAGAGACAGGCAGGCTAGCTTCATCCTATTTCTCTATATTTTTCTAATAGCCAGAGTGGTGCTGCCATGAAAGGGACAATGGGAGCATTATTCAGAAAATTTGCTCAGATGACGTCACGGCATGGGCATATATAATGCACGGTTGCAGAAAAAGGTACACGCTTCCTATAATTTTCTCTAAATTAAGGGAGGTCACTCTTCGGCAACGTACTCGCCTACTTTCGCTTTTGCTTGATCCATTTGTTAACAATGTATTAATACTGCGATACGAGGTTCATAAATGTCGTTTTTATCTAGATCCACATACATAAATGTACACCTATAGATAGAGAAGCAGCGCAGTCAACTAACAAATCGTTCACTTTGTCATGGGGCGCTCTTCGAAAGATAAGAGAGACGTTTACTATCGACGGGCCAAGGAAGAGGGTTGGAGAGCCCGTAGTGCTTACAAACTTCTGCAAATCAACGATGACTTCAACATCTTTGAAGGTAAATCTAGTGTCTAAAATCTAGAAATTTAGGCATGGCATAATCCTGGCGTTGGCTGACATTTTTCAAGCACTGCGGTCCCTCCTTGTGCTATGTTGGATATATAATGAAGAATTTATAAATCAAAATGGCGCCAAAAGACTTTGGTGCTTTTTCGTTTGTTCCCACCCCTGTTGTTTTAGCTAAGGCTTGATAGTCCACCTCCAAGTATTTGACACTTCTAGAATTGGGGAAATGATTAGATTCTAGATAAAAACCTTTTGAATGATAAATTGGTTACCTTCAATGCCTAAAAATTTGTCTGTCACTATTAAAATCTAGATGTAGATTTCTAGATCTAGTTGTGCTATAAATTTTTATCTCATTAAGTGTTGGGGTGGGAACAAATGAAAAAGCACCAAGACTTTTTGTACTTGACAAGGCTTTGACAGTTTGATATCAATATATATATATATTATTATTAATTTGACTTCTTACATTATGAAAAGTACACAAGTTTCAACATGTAAAATTGTATTCAGAAACTCACTTTACTTTACATCTATAGATCTCTTAGAATCAAATTAATAATTCTATCTGTAGACCAAAATTTAATGTATCAAAAGACTAGTACAATTGCGGCAAGGCTTATAAGGGTTGAGACAATGACCTTTTTTAATTTTATGAGTCAGGCAAAAAAAGTTCAGATTTTTTTTTCTGTCTTGTGTGTATCCCTGTGGTTTGCTCTGACAATTCTATTAAGACAGAGGCATGGCCAACTGGCTCCTTAAATGTCCAACAGAATAGCAACTCAACAAAGCATTTTATGTCAGGCACCTGAAACACCTTTTCTCACCACGACCAGTCTTAACATTATTCATAAGACGTGCACATATTTGACAGGGTGGAGCTGTAGATCTTAAAAATAAGTTTGTTTAAGGAAAATTTTTTAAAAACTAAAGTACTGTAGTATGTGCTTCAATGAAAGCTTTAGTATACAGTATTTAAAATATTATGGGCAATAAAAAATCACAATATAAACAAAGACAGAACATAGATGACAACTTCAACAAAATTTTTTGAAATGCAATCAGAAGTTCCAAAAGTTCCCCAAAACAAAAGAAGTATATTATACAGAAAGCTTTCAAATGGTGGGTGAGTTATAAATTATATATGAAAAAAATTGTTCTTCAGAAATGTGGCCACCAAGTCACTAAGACAAAACACATGGTCTAGATCTAGCCAAGAATTTAAAAGAAACCTAGCATGTAGTACTAAATAGACTGAGGCCCATATTTGCCACGTTAAAAAAGTGCAAAAAATATGTTTCTCATTAAATAATTACTTCTCTTAATAAATGTCCCATATCTAGTTAAAAACATGATCATTATAATTTTTGTCATCACAAAAACCCTGCAAAGCATTCAGTTTGATATTTAGCAAACAAAAGTTACTTACCTTTTAAAGTATCAAATATGCTCCGTGTGCATTATATTTTATATTCTTGTGCGCCATTTTGACTATATTCAACGTATCCAACATACCCCCGTTAACAATAAGGAGGAACCACAGTGCTTCAAGAGTACCCATTGGCTGGCGAGGCAGACAAAATAAAGGGAATGACAACTCATTTTGAATATCGGCGGCCAAATTCCAGGATTAAGCAAAGCCTTTAGCAGGTCCATGATCCTAATAAAAGAAAGATAGAAAAATGGACTTCATAGCAGCAGACTTGATAGCTTGCAATGGATTGATAGGCAGGGCCAGACAACCTTTTTCCAACTCCAGACTGGCCACTGTTGGCTACGAGCACATAAAAGATGCAAGATTGGCTAGACAGACTTTTCCTAGAGAATGTGGAGAACTGCTGAGACTGCAGAGCATGCAAGACTGTCAAAATTTCAGAATACAAAGACAATCAACTTGGATCAGTTCCAAAGAGCTACAGCAAACTGTGAGGAAATCTTAAAGAGATGGACTAAACTTAAAAAGTATATCATGTATAACAAGACGCGTGGCAATGTTTGAAGTCAACAAGGAAAAAAAGGTTTCATAATAGTCTACATTTTGTTTTAAAAAAAATTCTCAAATCCCATTAACCCCTTCTATACATATAACATGCGCTGTACGTCCTATTTGTTATGACAAGATGCAGATATGACGTACATTGTACCTCCTCAAATCAGCGGGTTTTTCCGTTCCCTATGATGCTTAGTCATACAATGTACGTCATGTTTTGCTCTAGGTAAGAAGGATATTTAAGGCAGGGTTATTTGAATTCTGACAATATAATTGGAGTTCAGCAATGTTAAAAATATACAAATAACCCCTTCTCTAACCAAAAACTGCCACATCATTTGACAGAACCTTAAAGTTTAAATTGTTCTTACTTCCTGATTCATCCAAACCCATATTATATGTATTCAATATTGACTGAGTTTTGTCCAAGGCTTTACATTCAAACCAAATTATATAAATTATGTCTTCTAATGATGAGATAGTATGTTTCAAACTCAAAGATTGAGATTGTTTGCTTTCTTTTCTCTGACAAGGAGTCACAAGAGTTGTTGATTTGTGTGCCGCTCCGGGTAGCTGGAGTCAAGTTTTATCCCAGAAACTCAGGTGAAGTCGGTGTAGTAGTAGTAGTAGTAGTAGGTAGTAGTAGTAGCAGTAGTAGTATCCCAGAAACTCAGGTGAAGTCGGTGTTTGACCAGGATTTTCGTTGTTTAAATAATCTTAAGCATGCTAAGTAGCGATTCGCATTGTTTTCTGAAATACTGGTATTGTTTTGATAAATTATGTTTTTCAAACATAAGAGAGAAAAATTTTTTTTTTTTAATTTGGTAGTCTCAAAGCAACAAGGAAACCAAATAGAGTTCTGGTTGATCATCGTCGTTCTGTCATATAATTATGTGGATGTACACTCCATATCCAATAAACAGAAAGGCACTGTATATTTTTGTGAAACTGAAAATGCAAAGTTTTTGCAATGGAATGCCATAAGTTTTTCCTTGTACATGTGCCAAAAAAAAAATTTTTTTTAAATATTTATTTTTATTTAGAGAACAAAAATCTTGATTTCCTTAACAAAGTTTGCTTTTTAAGATGTATCAACTCTCAGTCAGTAACTCTAAATGAAGTTTTAAAAAAAGGCTTTCAAACTAGTATTAGTAATCTATTCTAAGTCTTTGTCTAATCGTTTGCCTTTGCAGTATTGTTCAATAGTTGGAAATTATTGCTTGTTATGTACCTCATAAGTCAATAAAAGAGTTTTCACACTCATCTATTATCAAACGCCTTGGTAAATGAGTACTGTAAAAATAAATTATTATCATAATTCAGAGATGCCATCTTTCAGTCATTTACTGTTTTTTCTTTAAGCCTGAGAAATTGAAAGAACAAACCAGTTTGAACCAGATTGATCACATGATAGCGATACTTCAGTGTCCCCAAAGGAAGTTTTGTATATAGGTTTTTTTTAGACATGAACATTTTCAGTTATTTTCAGGAAATTTGAGTGGCATCCCTGATAATTAATTGCTACTATAATTGCTATTATTATTATCATATTCATTTTGTTACCCCTTTTGCTCATTTCTTTAGAGGTGACGCTGGCCAAAGATCAGAAGCAAAGATCGTAGCTGTGGACCTACAGGCTATGGCCCCCATCCCTGGGGTCATTCAAATCCAAGGAGACATCACAAAGGTTGGAGTAAAATAATTAGGCTGAAAAATCTTCCATACACCCTGTTTTCAGTATTCTTATTCTCAATGAATACTTGTACCCAAGAAACTGAAGTTATAATTTTCACTCTTCTTTAATAGTTTATAACCCTTATAGCTTTTTGAGAACAAGTTTTTTTTAAACTTTCCTCGTTTTTAACAATCTAGAGTTGAAACTAAAAATAAGTGTGGCTCTTTTCTGAGCCTGTGTTTCTGGTACGGCATGTTCTTCTCAGAGAGAAGGGGAGATGAAGTATGTCTTGCAAATAGTGCCTGTGAGTTTTGTAACAAAGGGACATAATTCTGATCAATGAATTTTTATTAGCTACCTCACAGTAAAAAGGTGCATGAAATGGCCATAAATTTATGAGCAGATGTTATAAATCCTTTTTGTGTAAACTGTAGCATCCCCTCAGTATTGCCTTGTTATATGTCCCTCTCTGTTCTATATGAGATAGAACAAGATTAAAATACTGAGCTGAAAATCAACAAAGAGTGATAAATCTTCGTTTAAAAGGTGTTTCCTCACATTGAAGTTTCTGACATTTGACATATTTGCACTGATTTTGAGGCATAGCACTGAATATATTAACAGAAAAATGTTAGCTTTCCAAAAGCTTTCATCATCACAAGAGTGGTTTTTTAACTTTCTGTAACTTACTAAAATGGTTTACAATTCATTGTCCTGTCAAACCTACCGCTCAACGACCTGTATCCTTAGCGACTGCTTTTCTACGACTCCCTTGCATTTTTTCTATGTTTTAGCATTCTGTATGGTTACAACCTTACCAACACAAACACAGGCAGCTTTTTAAAGTTTTCTTCTCACAAAACTCTTTTAAACCTCTGCAAATAAAATCTTCTGCAATGCGATCACTCTTGACCTGAAAGAATCATTTAGCTACCAGTCCAGTACTCCAAATTTGCCGCACACCTCCCTACCCCACAACAGTTTTTTGTTTATCTGTGATGCAAACTGACAAATGAGACAGCCTGCAGCAACCAGCTATACATTCCAAACCTTGCTGACCTTTTGTTTTAATGGAGAAAATGGAAAATCCTCAGGGAAAGTTGTTTGCAAATAAAAAAAATACAGAAATAAAAGAAATTGCATTTTACAGCATGGCTGTCCATCATGACAACCATGGTAATCGATCTTGAGTGGTCGCCTTGGACAGGTTTTACTGTACTGGGTTGATGGATACTGCAGAATTTTGTCATTATGTTCTTTATGAACTTGATAAATTTTCCACAGCAAGATTCACAATCCACCCTAATTAAAAAATTGTGCAGTTTCTTAAGATTAGAGAAATTTTCCAAATATTCATCGCTGGAAACAGATTTACTTTGTTGTTTCAATGGCGAAATTTTTCTTATACAAGGTTTTACTTCTTGAAGATTTTATTTGTTTACAATAAGTGGATAATGAATCTTCTTCCCACATGTTAATCTTTTAGTGGTTGTAATGTTAAATTCATTTGAGACTATTCGCACTCTAACATATGAATGAATTTTTGTGTCACTTACGTAAAATTTCTTGTAGCATTTGATTGTTTACAATACATAAATAAAACATGAAAGATTGTATGTTTCTGATGTTTTGCTCTTTCTCAAACTTCCTAAATGTTTACCTTTTTCTATTCTTTCAATCTAGAATTACGAACAAATTTTTGTGTTCCTTACTTAAAATTTCTGAACTTGTATTTTTACTATTTTTTTCCGGGTCTCAAAAATATTCAAGAAATCGACAGCCCAGGCTATCATTGGTCACTTTGAGGGGGAGCAGGCAGATCTTGTTGTGTGTGATGGTGCACCTGATGGTAAGTTTGATTCGATTTGTTCAATAAAGCATTCTCTTGGGTTGGTTTTGATCGTACAAGTGTACAGTTTGTAAGCTTTGAGTCAAACGGTGTCATCTGCGATACATTGTTACTAGTTGCAAACAGAGCCTTTTGACTCTAAGCTTGCGAGTTGCAGAGGTGCCAACCAGTACCAATTTTGGTATCTCAATATCAGAATGCCTACCAAAGCACTGGAATACTGATGTCAATCCTTAATAACTGAAATTATCTGTGTTTGGAACAACATCTGAGATCTGAAACTTGGGATGAACCTAAACAAGTCTAAAGAAGGCAATTTTCAAATTTTTACGAAATCATCATTTTTTAATAATATGAGTACAGTTCAGCCCAACTTTACAAACAACTGGATGAACAAGAACTATGGGAGATTTAAGAGAGATTTAAACTCTCTCCATTTACGCCCTATAAAATATTTTGGAAATCATGAGAGCCCTGACCACCTCGGAAAGAACGAGAACTTAGCCGTACAAAACACAACATGAAAAGGCACAGACTAGCGTCAAAAACCACTTGTCATTTAAATATCTCAAACCAATGATATTAAATCTCTACACAGTTTTATCTAGTACAAAAACTAAGTTAGAACTCCATACTCCTTAAATTCATAAAAAAGGTTTGAATTGGATAGTGTTTGAACAGAATTGATATACTTGACATATGAATATGCTGGAGACCAATTGCTTTAATTATCAATTTACTTCAGGGATTTTTATCAATATCTATCAGAATTTAACATTCTATGTAGATCTAGTGCAATACATGCAAGTAGGCTTACCTGCTCTCTGTTTTTTTTCCAACAGTTACTGGTCTTCACGACATAGATGAATACATCCAAGCTCAGTTGCTGTTGGCGGTAAAAAATTGTTTCCTTCAAAGTTTTTTCTCTCGATGTTGTTTTCTATGCATTTGGTTAGTCTGACTCGTACACTGGATGAGTTATTTTTCTTTATTTCTCTTATTGTAGTATAGGCTATTTCATAAACCTTGTTCATAATTTCTTTTTGTTTTTTTTCATAGGTCTTTTATTCAGGATAAATTAATATTTAATGTATGGCTATTTTCATAGGTCTCCTTTCATTCAAGAAACTCACTTTGCAAATTTTTTACTACCAATTTTAATTGTTTCAAAAGTTTTTTTTTGGCTGAGATCTTCTTTTCAATTTAATTTTTTTTTTGGTGCATAAGTGGGGGGCTTTCTTCTTTTTTCCAAGATGAATGGCAGATAGCATGCTTTTTTTTTTCTTTGAGGTCATTTTAAATTTATATATCAGTGAAGATCCATGATTTTTGCACCTTTGATTTCTGTACTGTCTTATCTTTTCATTTTCACCTCTTCCAAGGCATTGAATCTCATGAATATATGTTTCAAAGGAAAGTAGGTCTTTTTAAACTTATGTTTTAGTGAGTATCAATCATTTTTGTACGTTCCAAATGTTGTATAATATTTTCTTCTTCATTTTTCCAAGGCATTGAATATCACCACCCATGTTTTGAAGAAAAGTGGGACATTTGTTGCCAAGGTATGTTGATGCCAAGAACCATTTCTTATTTGTACCTAATAAAAAACACAGGTAAATTAAGTTATAGAATTTTAACATGAAGAGATGCTCTTTATACTGGGTACAATTTATATTCTCTACTTTGCAAACCTGATGAACTTAAGGCCAGTGCTGCAGCCAGAGGTATTTCTTTTCTTTATCATAATAAGACCTAATTTTTGTGTTTGAAAATAATGTTTGTGGGACAAACATCAAAGAAAAACATTTATATTGTCATTTCCCATATTAGGTTGCCATGAAACCGATTGTTGTAGCCGTCATATTGGATAAAAATAGTAAATTTTAGGCCTTTTATAAGTCAGAATCTAAACAATGGAATTTCATTCTGAAAAAAGTCGTTTAATACAGTCATTTAAGACATTTTCTCAGAAGCATTTTTTTGTAGCTACTTTATACATACATTTTTTGAGTTGGCATAAAAGTTAAAAGTGCCAAAAAGTATTTTTTTTTTACAAAAAGATTTGTAAAACAATAACAAACAAAAATATTGAAATAAGCATAGGCATTTGTTTTTTGCTTTATCAATCTATATGTTTGTGTTTTACTTTCAGTTTCACACAGTTTTATCGCTATTCTTTCCAAAGTAATGAATGAAGATTGTTGTAGTTTCTTAAACAAATGAAAGGGCCCAAGTAGACAGAAGAATCAGAATTTTGAAATGCCTAGTATGAGCTGTAGTGTTTCTTACGCCTGATGTTATTATAGATTACAATGTTTTATGTATTATGCTAGTTCATAATTAAAACCTGAAAATCATTATCCATTTTAAATATTCATCTTTTCTTTATCATTTTTCATCTAAGATATTCCGAGGGAAAGATGTGACCCTCCTGTATGCCCAGCTTAAAATTTTCTTTTCCTTTGTAACTGTATTCAAACCACGCAGTAGTAGGAATTCAAGTATTGGTAAGTATGAAAATAAATGCTGAGTCCCTTTTTTGTTGCCCAATCGTATCTAATCTTGCTTCATTCAAAGAATATCAGTTTTGCGAGCACTTAACTGTTCAAAGATATAGAGGGGGTGGGTGGGAAGGAATGGTGAGGAGTGTGTATAAAATGCTTAGGTCTGTAAAAAATCATCGTTGTGAGAATAAGACTGATATTGATAATCTATATCACTTATACTGCTTTTGGCAGGTCAACGTTTATTTCTTGGGAAAGCCTATTTACACACCTTTTCTTTGCCTCTCTCAAGTGTTAAAGGAGTATCCAACTATAGGCAGTGAAAGATCTTGTCAAAGTGCTAGACTGGTGCGCTTTATTTGCTGCTCCTCTGTGAGTTCAGAAGTTACTTTGGTTGGTTATGGCCTGTTGGGGAACCCATGTAAAGTGCTTAGAGCATATTAGTAGATTAGTCGCTATATAAAATGCTCTTAACGTTACTATTTCTCTTTAAAAAAAACCCCTGCTACCTGATCACTCGTGATCTTCGAAAAACTAACTACCTGCCAGTCCAGGACTCCGACATGCCCCACAACTTCCTATTCCTTGCTTGTTTTGTTGAACTGTGCACAGCATACAGCTAGCGCTCATTTAGTTGGCCGAGGCTCTGACCTGCGAGTGACCTAACCTGCTCAATCAGAGGTCAAACCAGTAGGCCCAAGGGGGCTCAATACAATCAAGGGTTTATACACTGGCTTTTATCTAACGCCCTAACAAAATGAAAACAACCACATAGTAAATTTTTTTCCTCAAGCACATGCTAAAAGATAAGGAAAATGTAAAAAGCAAACAATAGCTTATATTGTCGTACTGGATTGTAAACAGATTGTTGTATGTTGGCTAGTTTTTTTGTTATATTTTGCTGCTAATGCACAGTGTATTGCTCATTCTGAGAAGTTACTGGACATAGTTACGTTTCTTAAGTAATCTGAATACAAATACACAGGGTAACTTATAGTTTCAGATTTTTTTTAATCTCATAAAAGAAATATAAAAATAGAAGTGTATATATACTTAATTAATTTAAATGAGTATCACAATAAACATTATCAATCTGTTTATTTTTAATTTTGAAAACACAGCATTTATGAAAAAGGCGTAGTCTTAGGGTTATGATGTAATGTCTAATGTCCAACTCAATTTTAATTCCATGTACCCTGTGGTTTTCTATGTTTGCATTTATTTGAAAGCTGTTTTCTGTTCCTTGTTCTGCCAGAAGGCCCAATTCAAACACGTTTTCAAATTTGATAGAATAATTATTATTCATGTAAATGTATTTTTGGAATGACTTTGTAAGGAAACTTCTGTATATTGGCACATTTTTTGGACCTATTGCTGTCTGTATTTCTGAGCACCAGGAAGCACAGCAAGGCTAGTGGTTTTTCTAATGATTTTGATTCAGCAAAGCACATTTTTTTTTGCCACACTCGCAAGGTATTTGTCAATTCCTGAAATCCGGAAAACTACCTATCAAACCTCTGGGTATTTGTGAATGGATGATTCACAAATTCGGCATGGTACTATTGGTAGATTTGCATTGTGTTTGTTTAATCGCAGTGTCTGTCCTATAGTCTGTGCGACTTCGGAATCCGTAGCAAATAAGAAGATAACAAGCGTTAGAAAACGTACACTTCTAACTATTATAACAGGAATTCACACACATAAACTTCAACCCTTCATCTTTTCAAGGAGGCATTTTAGAGAAAAAAATCAAATAATGTAGCGTCGCACTTTCACTTCTAACTTAAGTGACAACTGTACTGACAATTGACATTGCTAGTATAATAACTTTAGGCTGCTGCAGGCTGAATGTTAACAGC
>BMAT01007092.1:10435-44258 GCA_019649035.1 Elysia marginata
TGCTGCTGCTGCTGCTACTACTACTACTACTGGGGCTAAATAATAAAAAAACAATAATAATTATTTTTAAAAAAAATAATGATATTAATATTGCTGCTTGTAGTCATGTCAGGTTTTACCTTTACCGCTATGATTGAGTAGTTTTGAGAGCTTGAAAAAAGCGATTGTGTCTTTCGAATGTTGAAGCAGAAGTTGTTGTTCTCCCTGAAGTGGTCAATGTAAAAGCTGCCTTTACTTGTATTTCGCAGCAAAAATGAGCAACTTAGAATCTGTTGAAAGTTTCCACGTAGGATGCTTGTTTAACCTACCTACGACAAGGGCAGCCAACAATTGTATCGCTTCTCTGGGAGGATCACAATCTGGAAAGGCTGGTTTGAGTATATAGGTGGCAAAAACCAGACTGGAAGTGGCTCCCGTCACTGGTATAATGAGGAGATAATTCATCCACATGCACAGGAAAGCAGGGAAATCCCCCCAAGCTCGCTTGATGTATATGTACTCTCCGCCTGATTCTGGAAGACACGCCCCCAATTCCGCGAAGCACAAAGCGCAGAGGGTAGAGAACACGCCCACTACAAACCACATCAATATTGACATACCTAATGAAGAGAAAAAAGGTGATTTTAATCGATATGTGGTGTGAAGATATACTTTGAAAAATAAATTGTAGAAGATATACTTTGAAAAATAAATTGTACACATACGAAAAAAGACAAATCTTTGTAAAAAGACAAATCGTAAAAGACAAATGGCAGTAATTTTAACAAAAGATCAAATCCAGGTAAACTGAAGAATGACCGTGACGACAAGTATAACCCTACTAGATTTATAATGTTGAAAAGTGATTTATAAACGTTTTTTATATAGGTCTATCTGGCTATCGAGAGGCTAATAGCTTTAAGCAAAGTGCATGATTTAAAATAAGTGGACATACTTTATGCTACAAATGAATTGTACTGCTTGAAGGATATTATCAATGTGATCTAGAAATATCTTAAGTCGCAGTGGAAATCTCTAGGTTGTAAACTCGGCATAATCTTTTCACACTCTTACCAATTTTAGTTCGTCATTTTTGTCATAGGTAGGAATTTGCTTTTAGAAATAATTCTTTGATATTTCTCATGCCAGCGAATTGTCATTTAAGTAAAATAAGCTAATGTATCAGGACAAAAATGATAAGAAAAAAAGACAATGAACCTTTTATACTTTGTTTTGGGGGTGGGGTGGGGATTTAGTATGCCAACATTATCTCATATTACTTTCAGTTTGTCAACTGACCATTTTTCCAACATAGGCCTTCTACAAAATGGCTAACGAATAAACAAAGTCAGAGATTATTATACTTCCTAGAAAACTAATCAACCAACTGGGCACTAGTCCTACTCACCCACAGAGCGTACTTGCATGGTGATCCCTACTGGAGCCACAAATATGCCGGCACCGATGATCACACCTACGATGATGCTCACACAGTGGAACAGATTGATCCTCTTTTTGAGTTCCACTTTAGGAGTATCACATTCCATAGGAGAGGCATGCTTCATGCTGCTGCCGGTATGGGGATCTCTGTTCTGAGAAGTCTTTGTGTATCTTGACTTCATAGTATTATCTAGATTAGTTGAGGTAGAACTGTAATTTGCGGTCACCTTTTGTCCATTGGCCGGAGACAGTGACCTTTTACTTTCAGACGTAAATTGTATTTCCTTAAGTTGAAGGCCACTGGGAATGCACTGATTGTTGAAAACTGCTGAAGTTTTACAATTGACAGCTGTGTTCAAATACTACAAGCTATACTAGAAGTATTTGCTTTTGTTTTAAACACGAAATAAGAGATACTGTAGATCACGAACAGTGACAATCTGTACAAAGATAACAATCCTGACAACAAGAGTGTAATAGTTTAATCTAACCTTATCTCTGGTGAAGTGAACACGCTTTGCAACATTTTTTGGCCCTTCAGATTTTTGTCTCATTCGTGCTAAGCGAAATGAATCTTGTCTTTTTCTGCACCTGTAAGGTTAAAAACAAAGAAGGCACATTAAAGACAATCCGTATCGATGTGTAAAAACTGGTTTGATTTCTTGAGTTCAATCAATTGGGCACGAGAAGGAGAAACTAAAAAAAAATGAATGAGTATCAAGGTTTTAACAATGAAATCCCAGTCACGTAGAACAGGTGAACTTTGAAATCTGCAATATAAGATAATGCTATAACCTGCGTTTTTTATCAATCGTTTTTTAAAAACATTATGCTAGCATTAAAATGTGCATGTCTAGAAAAATCTCCAAAACAAATCCTAAAATTAGGTTTTGCAATAGAAAGTATACTTTTTCACAAACATGAACCATTGATAAGTTTTAAAAACTGACAAATAGTTTTGATCTAACCACAACAAAGACTCTAAACAAATAGGGCAGAAAATGTAGCTGAAGTAAATTATGCAAAAAGCCTAAAACTTTCCATAGGTTCATTGTTGGGGGTTTTCCTAGACGCTAATATAAAATTACATTGTATTATAGGAAAAAATGGAAAAAACAAATTTTAAGAGACACCAATTGTTCATAACCAACATTTCAATTCAACATGTAAAGGTGACGATTTCTTCGACTCATATTGTAAGTTGTTCCAATTTTTTATAGTTATCTTGATAAACCAATGGTGTTTTACCATGTCTGATGTTTATTTTGCATCTATTCATAGCAATATTGAAACCATCTTCTCTAGTTAACGTAATGTCATCTGAAATGAATTGTTTTGCTACCTATAAAACTTAAATAGTTAAAGAACTAAGCTCAACCAGCTAATTTTATCTGTGTTCAAACATAAAAATTACATGTTGCCCCTAGCCATGTCTACTCCAGCTCAAGACTGAATTTTTCTATCCAGGCTAGATCTACACCATTTTTGTCTCAAGTTTGGTATGGTTTTTTAAAACACTGCATTTATCTGGAACAGAAATGTAAAGTAAAGAATGTCGCTTCCTTTTCTAAGGCCGTGCATTGCATATATGCCTAAACACTCTAAGTTTTTTCATTTTTCTCATTACTAAACTTTTAAAAATCAAAATATACCTTGTGATACAAAATCACAAATATAAAAATGTAAAGAAGTAAGTTTTTTTCATTTTTCTCATTACTGAACTTTTAAAAATCAAAATATACCTTGTGATGCAAAATCACAAATATAAAAATGTAAAGTGTAACAGTTCATTGTAAAGTAAAACATTATTAAATTACTTTAATCCTCCGCAAGGTCTAGTTAGCGCACTTGAGTCGTATAATGACTATATGAATATCATCGTGTTTATGAATTACTTGCCTCTCATATCATCTATTCCCAAGATACTTAATTATATATATACATCAGTTTAGGTTAGTCTTGCTTATAAACTATGCACAAGTCCAAAATCACACCTTTCAATATCCAATACGAGAACGATCTTATATGTTGTACTTTGTTTTTCAACACCACAACTCCAATGTTACACAAGCATTGCCAAGAACTTAAGATATAAACTTGACCTTCAGAGTGGCGCCTCTGAACTAAGCTGAGACATTCGAGTTCGCCTTTATCAGCGATTATGACAGAAAATGAGAGGGTACTTGTCTTGGTACTTTTAAGTTGACTTTGTGGGTCACTTTTATCAGCACAATTTTCAACAGGCTTTAATATTCGTTCATACTTTAACACGTAGGAGAGTCGTGGGAATCTGAGGGAGTCACTGTGGTCCAATCACAATAGCTCTGTGAATGAAGATCGAAGCTGTATTAAGATCTAGTGAGAAAACGGAATGAAACGCAAATTTGGACCAACCATTTCAAGGTCCTCATCTTTCAATGACTTGATTCCCGCTTCAAAACAAATTTTAGTCTTAGATATGCCGAGTCCCTAAAATTATTATCAATCATATAGATAGAATTACGAATCACATGACTGCTTATCTTTCAGTTTAAAAAAAAATTAGGTAAAACCATCATGTCATTGTATTCTCGAGCTAGCAATTTGTTGCATTGTATTTCCAGCTTCTTGCACTTCTGTTTTCGTGACTCTTAACACATAATTGGACGATTTTTTAAATACGATGGACCAGTATTAGTTTTGCAACGTTTTGAAACACGGAACTTCCAATTCGATTTGATTTAGTCACAATTTTGTTAAACGTTTAATTTTTTACATTTTTTATTTTTATTTTTAGAACAAAGAAAGATCGAATTAGGTACTATTAGGATTTGATCTGATGATAATTAGATCGAGATCTAAGTGAGCCGACAAAAACTTCATGTTAAGAGAATTGAGTTCAATGAATAAAAAAAATCTGATTCTAAGACAGTGTAGGTCTACTTTTATTAAACAAAACAAACCGTTATAGTTCCTTCATACACTGTGATCAAGGTCATTGACCTAACGTACAAGGCAACTGTAATACCACGCACTCATATGCCTATAGTTTTTTCCTCTTACTGTTTCTCTCTTTAAAGCGCGGTCTCACAACAAGTGATAGAGCGAAACTGAGCGAGAGCGAGATGAAATAATACCACAGAGGTCTATTAACATCAACAGACCTCTGTGAATAATACTGATAATTATAACTATTGTGTTGGCTATATTAGGAGCGGTTCCCGCGCCGATCTCGCTCTCAGCAATATAGCCTGCTTCCCAATGTTTTTCTCGCTCATCGCTCGACTTGATATACTGTACTTATTTGTCCTCTAACCTCTGATCTCTGACGCAACCGATTTTCCCCTGAGTAAACCTAGTGTAGATAAGCAATAGAAAAACTTGCGATTATATCACACGTTCGTATCAGATAAAAATGCAATACAGAATTCATAATTTTACGAATAAAACTTGTATTGAAATGGATATTGATAAAAACCATACAATTAAATTTCAATTTATCACGTACAAGAAAAGCGTGCTCTTTGTAAAAAGAGAAGATAGAGATTTTCGGAACAGAGACAAAAAAAATGGTTACCGAGGAACTTTTTGTGTGAGGCCATACTACAAGCTATAGATCTAGCTGTCGCTAGCTTGACGCTAGCTATAAGCGACACATTTGGGGGTGGCCATCAGTTCTATGCGGACATATTATGGCCCAGCGGGAAGCAAGCGGAAAGCTAGCGATGAGCCACACCACGTGCTGACCTGCTCAAGCACGATACAAGCAAGTAGCCGGCAGGAAAGATAGATCTAGATCCAGTAGGCCTACGTGCAGATGCTGAAGAAAAACGGATGTCCGTAGACAGTTTCTGTTGTTATTTTTTGGGTCTCGCTGAAAGTTCACGAAACAATTAAAATGCTTAAAAAGTATTAAATTTAGATCTACCTGAGATTCTTGTTTACTCTGATAGTTCTTCAAAAACCCTCCGTTTTTTTTGTCTCTATTCAAAAAGTCTTTGTGGTCTTTTTTCCACAGAAAAACTTTGTCTTGTACATAGGAAATAAATGCTTAAGTTTTTTCAACTTCCATTCTGAAAAATAAATTCTGTGCTTACAACCTGGCTGATTGAACGGGTGATGCAATATTGTATCTGAGAAATCCACATGAGTGGGGTTGCTTATAAAAAAAGAGAGAGAGAAGAAAAAACAAAAAAACAAAAAACAACCACAGCTGGGCCATGTATTTGTGCATCTTTTAAAACAATTATTCTGATATGTGTTTTGGGAAACACACTCTCTCCAGCATTCCTTTATGCAGATTGTACACTCTTTTCTAAAGCAGGATAAGAAAAAAAATTTAATTTAAAATAAAACGCCTCATTAGCACTTTTGGTACATAATTCCGCACCAATAGGTACATTTAGGTTAGGACCATTCGTGAATGCCTTCATATTTTTTTTTTTTTTTTTTGCTTTTGTTTCTGTGCATTTCCTGCAGTTCTCTGAATCCGGGCCTATAACAGCCATTCCTCTTTGGCCTTGGTACACACCTTCTTTACTAATTGATTTAGCTTCTAATATTTTTTCTGGAATTTTCACGATCTTTGTTTCCTCATATTCTTGCATTATGTCTAGGATTTCTTCTGCCACCCATACGTTGTATTTTTTTCTCAGGCAAGGTGGTTAGACCATGCGTCAAGCTGCCCTTCATTGTGCATCTCACTCTCTGTCGATGCTTTCTGCTAGGTCAGCTGGTTCAAGCTGTTCAGAACTTTCATTTATCAGCGTTTGACATTTCCCTAGGCCTAACATTATACACTGAATGAAAAACCGAATTAGCGTGCACAAAGCACTGCTTTGTCTCATTTAAGTGGACCATGTAAGCTTATTAAGTTGTTTAGTCAAGTTAAATTTTACGAAGTTGACCTTTATCTACCACGTCAATTTTGCCATTGGTGCCCTATAGTCCAGAAAAGACTGGTCAAATTTTATAACACTTCGAAAACATGGTAGGTTTGGTTAATAACACGCATTAATATCGCCTCCTTCCCAACTTTGTCTCTCTTACGTAGAATCTAGGTTAGATTTAGAATCCAGATTAGGTGTCTAAAATATGGCTTGGATCTAGATTATTAAAGATAACCTAGCCATAAGGTATCTTGATCTAGAGTCCATATTAAGCTTCATATGTGAAATTTAAAGTAGATCTAGTTAATATTAAAAATTGGAAGAAATTTTGACGCGCAGAGCTTAGACCCTAAGGCTAAAATGCAAGAAAGCGCGAAACGCAGAAAACCTGCCGCTCAAAATCTAGGTTAAATAATTATAGGTCTACTGGTCTAATCTAGACTATAGACCAAGATGCCAGTACTTTCTAAATCTAGATTTAAATATAGACTAGATTAGTTTCTAGATTTAAGTTATATATTTATACTTTTAATTTAAATGCAAAATCTAGATCTTGATATCTATATTAAATTCTACTCAATGCTAAATTGAACAGAAGACGGAAGAGCGGCGAAACTATTGTGTTCCTCCGCTTTCCATTTCCTGAGGTTTGAAAATTTAGGTCTAGAAAACATCCTTAGTAATAAGAGATTAGTAGCCTAGAGTCCAGTTATAATAAAAAAAGATAAATAAAAAATTGCAAGAGAATTATTTTTTTTCGTCGTGTTCGGGCGTGTTTGCAGATTGTAGCTCACCCAGAATCTAAAAAATCCAATCAAAGATGGGAGAGAAAAAATACCTCCGAATTCAGCAAATTTGACTAGACTAGGCTTCCATAGCAAAGTTAGCCACACACCGCAGTGCTAAATTCTAGCGTAATGCACACCTCGCTGATTAAATTTGCATTTCTTTTTTGTATTTTTTTACTCGACGAGCTTATATACAAGTTACAATGTATGCAATGTTTCAGGATTCTTTATAATTATTTATCAGGGTCCACATAGATCTAGCATTTTGTCTTTAAACGCGACAACTTTTTTAAGGAGAAGAAAAGATATTCACAGTTCAAGTGTGAAGAAGTGTGCAAAAAGCTGAGTGTTTCAAGCATTATTGTATCTTCTTAACAACTTGCATGATGATTGATAAAATGTAGCAGCATTCGATTCCGGTTGGACTTAGTAAATTATATGTTGCTTTCAAAGTTTAAAACTAACACTTTCCTTACAATATGAATATTAATAATCAAAGTATATTTAGACACCTATCTAGGTCTACTCTGACTTAAAATACGGTATGAAGAATAAACTTTGTACACCTTCCTCGAACATCCTGGATCATTTGAAATAATGCACTTAATCAACTCGTTAGTTTGACTGGTTGATACAAACCATAGTCTTAAATTTTCCCAACTCTCTGGTGCTTTTTTTAGATCCTCATAGAAATAGAAGAACGCAGAGACTAAAACTGCTGAAATTGGACGAACCATTGTGCAGGCAGCTCGTCCACGTGTTGCTCTGGCTTCTCTGCAAATAGGGTATGGTGTGCAGCTTCACTATTATTTTGCCTTTAGGCTTCTAAATATCAGCTACATAATTTATGTTTCTGCTCGTCATTCTCAGAAATAAAGAAAATTGAATGTAATGCAGCGTCAGTACAGTCCAGATATTCCAGGATGCAATGAAAACACATTCGTTTAGTACGTTGCAGACAATGTGGATTACAACCCTTGCACCATAGATTGGCGAAATACCTTCCACGGAATGGGTATCGTTGCTGAAAACACTCCACGCAAAAATCATCGAAGCCCATTCCCAGATCCGATGTCAACTTCCAACAGATCAAGAAAATGGCAACAATTGACACCAGTTACTGCAATAATAAGGAAAACGACTCAACACCAGTCCTTACTTTTGACCAACCTCTTTGATGGAAGGCCACGATGATTGGGACAACGAACCTTAAGATAGTTGCATGAGATCATAGATGCTGCCTCTTACGCCATTTCATACGGAAATGAGCTTTCTAGAGTGCGTTGGACGCCTCAAGGAGGGCAGTGGGTCGCAAGAAATCCTGGATTTTTTGCGAATGCTCCGAATCCTGTCGTATATATGATGCAGGGAAAGGAAATTCTTAGGCAAATAGAGGCTGTTTTATGGTAAAAACTTGCCTGAATGAAATTGTCACCACCAAAACATTCCGATTGACTTTGCCAGCCTCAAATGCAGCTGTCCACAATATCGATTAAAATATCGAGCAATCAGAACAAGAAGATGTCGAAACTAATGGAAACATAGCCATTGGCAGTGCTGGTCCCAACTTATCAGTGGGAGATGTTGATTAAGATCTTGTTGGAAGCCTTTTTTGTTTGACAAGCTTATGAAAGGAGAACTTGCTGTCTATAGATTGCTTGCTATTGACCAGCTCATTTACATTTTAAAGACCAAACTGCTGGCAAAGAAAATGGAACGGGTGACTTACCTACGGCATTCCTATAGCTGCAATACATGGACATGAGGGATCTATTACGGTGCCAGCTCAATGCAGTGAGAATTGAAAGTTGGAATCTGCATTTAGGTACTCAGCGTGAAATTCTTCCAATCTTGGCTGCAGTTGGTCATGACTTGTACACCAAGTACGTTTTCCTGTACTTGCAAGGCATGCTCCAACTACAGTAACTAACCCAGATGTATTTGCCTGCTTTCAAGCAGGTCATTTTGTCCTTCGAAGGACCGATCACACTTGGGCTGGGATCTCTTCTGACCTTATAATTGAGCAAGTTCTAATGAGGAGCGTCAAAGCAACAAGGGGGCTCACACATGGCCGAGGAATGTCCGAATCCTAGCGTTCGACGTGGCTTCTATCCATGCCAGCATGTACTGACATCAATGAAGCAATGCAATCATTACAGTTTTGACATTTAAAAGAAGGGAACAACACAAAGGCATGACTGCTGCTAGACAAAAGAAAGGTGAACAAGACTTTATGAGTACAGACAGTTTCTTCCAGAAAGAGACTCATTTTCGCATGGACATTATTTAAAAACATCTGTACTGACATTGTAGCTGATTCGCCTCTAATCGCACACAAAGCGGAAGAAACTTGAAGAAAATAAAACAAATCGAAAGGCAACAGACAAGTTTCAAAAGAGATATCAAGTCGTCACAATGGCTTCCAAAAACACAGAAAAGATCGATGGTGACTCAATGAGTGTGAATCCTCAGTTGTTGTTACGGAGACTTGTGTCTACTGCAGGGGACAAATATGAGGACAAAAGTGAGGTCCTCAAATATGAGTTGTCAACCTATTCTTCATCTCATTTTGAATCTACGATTTTGCTCCGACAATGAACTAAAGCACTTCTTGTAGATAAGCTATGGATAATGGCTTCCACTGATATGCCAGAACTCATATCTACTGATGAGGTGCAGTTTGTCCTAAATGGTGGGGTACTTCTTCATAAAGTTCCGTGGGCTTGTGGATCCACGTATGTTTCCATCATCGAAACATACATCAGATATGTGCGACGGAGATTCAGAAACCCCATTATCGTCTTTGATGGCTATGCATCATGTCAATTCACAAAGGATGTCACTCATCTGCGGAGATCAAAAGGGAAATTAGCGACTCATTTGGCCTAAAGTAGAAATGTAAGTACAAAAACCATCAAATGATAAACATCAAGTATGTGAAGCTATCTTTTGGCAGCTTGTGTGACATGTTGCCCGTTATTCATGCAGTTACGGGAAAATGCATCTACATTATACAGACTTTATTTAACTGTATAAAATACCAGTGGTTTTGCACAAAGGTTGCACGCTGGACACATTTTCTGCAAGTTCATGCTTTGCCACCTACTCCTGCTGCTGTCACTTATCACAGTCTTCGATTATACCCAAAAGTCCAACAGTGGGTTTATAATAATCAACTTCAGCCCGAAAAATGGGGTTGGAGTTGGACAAACAATGACAAGAAGCTTCTGTCGATCACAACAGACAAGGCACCAGCTCCTGCAAAGATTCCTCCTGTGATTCGCTTTAACAGCAGAATTCAAGGCAATGCACATGCAAGAAACACGGCCTTAACTGCTCACTAGCATGTGGAGAAAGCCATGGACTTCATTGTTCCAGTTCAACAGCACACTCAGAATGGGATGAACAAGATTGAAATGACACCCATGTAGAAAAAGGCACGATGATGTAAACATTTGTGAAGCACTTTGGTTCTTATTTTCCGTTTTTTTTTTTTGCATCATTAGTTAATCTTTTGACCTTAACCTTGGCTCATGGTCATCTGGAGCTGTTTGATTTTTATAGATTTTGCCTCGCGCCAACTTTTCCTAAAGATTATATTTTTTACTGGTTACAATTATGTTGGTATTGACGAATATTTAAACATTTATATATTTATTATAGGATGTTATGACCTTGACCTCTGTTTTGAGGCCTATCCTCCTTAGATTTACTTAGATTCCACCGACATTATTGTATAACATGTCCCTCTCAAAATATGATAAAAAATATTTCTTTGCAAATTTTTCGAGGTTAGGCTACTTTTTTTCTTTAAAAAATTCAAATGACTGGACTAGTAGTAAAGGAGACGTCGAATTGTACGCACTTCTGCTGGCAGGCGGAAGAACAAATCATGCAAGACAGTTTCAACGACTTTGAGTTCTGTAGACAAAGGTCCTTGAAAGCTTAAAAGATATGATATAAGGCCGCATATTGAAAGCACCAACTCACTTATTTCAAAGAAAATTCCATGTTTGGTGATTCTTTCCATATTGGAAATACCCACTAGATCCAGAACCAAATCTATCCGAAATTCCACTGCTGTAAAAAGTATGATCGTATTCGTGAAGTTATACTACACTGGTCTTCCAAGATAGTGATACTGAGGTACCTTTACTAAATCCGCGTGTAAAATGGATTGAACGTGTGCACTCTATTGCTTACACGCGGTCTGTCCTTGCATGCATAAGTGTCATCTCAGTTATAGCATTGGGTAAAATAAAGGCTCGGTGATACCAGAAGCCATATCAGTGCATGTGTGTCTTTATAGAGTAACACATATTGAAATCCTTATCACGACTCAAGTTGAAATAAGTAACCGGTAGGCCGTTAGCCAGAGTGGTTATGCAAGGAGAGTCTTAAGTTCAACAGCACCCAAGTTAACGTGGTCTCAGCCACTTCAGATTATCAAACAGCTGTTAACCAACTTCGAAACGTTTTAGTAATTTTACTTCGGATTGAAAAGGTATAAAATACATTGATAAAGCTCGCTTTGTCCCCTCAGTCTTTGTATTCGTTGCTGGTTTAAAAAATGAAGCATTCAAATATAATGTGGAATATATAAACTTAATGAAGATTTCCTTGTAACTGAACCTAAGTCAACCCTTCCACAAAAAAGAGATCAGTAAAAAGAAACGGATACAAAATTAAGTAAAATGTTATGAAGGTTTAATTCTGAAAAAAAAACACCATGCAAAACTTACAGATTAAAAAATAACCTCCGGATATTGCTATAGGTGCTTGTGGAAATAAAGAATATGGGTATTTATTTTGAGTACTTTATGAAGGTCAGAAGATTGAGACGTAGTTATAGACCAATGAGGCTACTTCTGCATTTGCTGGTCCGCAAAAAATAATAAAAGACTAATACAGCAATATGTTTTCCAAATAAGAAAACCTAGATCTAGATTTGAATGAAGCCACCACAGTTACACTCTAATTGTATAAGACTGGTCTAGATCTATATTATAAAAATATTGAAATTAAATTCCTAATAAAAAGAATTTCACGTGATGGAAGCGCTTATTAGGATTAGCAAGTTTTTTAAATAAACAGATTTTATAATAAATGTCAAATTTATATTTCACAATCCTTGGTTCAAAATCGACAGACCAACTGTTTTTCATTGGACTCTTAACGCTTTCATTGAGCTGCAATTAGGAAAAAAAGCTGCCTCTTTTCGTCGCTTCAACATTGTTCACGTAAAATATTTCAAGATTGCAATACGAAGAAAGGCGTTGGTTTGTCGCTTAAATCATTCTAGACAAAAAGGATGGCTTCAATTTCAAGGTTTAGTTTTCTAAATTTGTTTCATTCCCAAGGTTTAGTATTTTTAAAAATTGTCTATCGGATTGACGGACTAGAGTTGAGAGGACATAACTAGGCCTATTTTTCAGGAAGTCAAGACACCATAAAGCCATATAAGTTTTAGTTATAAAAATATTTCTACTATCAAGGATAAAGTATTGAGTAATAGTCTAAATCTTTAACGAATCACTAAACGATTGATAGGCAGAAGAAATTAAAAAGTTTTGCTCGTTTCCCTTATTCTTCTGTTAGATCTAGTCTATTTATGGCTATTTCTGAAATAGATTGACACTGAATTTCTCGATAAATATTAAGCTAGGGGGAAACTTAGTTAAATTGGGAGAAGATAATACTTTTACAGCCGAGCTTAAACAATGTTTGTTTTAGGGCTAAACCTAGATTTAGTCTAGGTTTTTGCGTGCCATGTTTTCTTCTTTTTGCTCAATATGCTTTGTATCTCATGTTTTTGTTCGTTGCACCTGAAGCTGAAGGTCAAGGTTTTGCCTAACTTCATAGTATGGTCAGAACTACAGTTTGTAAAAGATGAGGCAAGCATAGTTTAAAATATAAATTTCTAGTAAAGATGTAGGCCCTACCATGCCTGGTCGAGTAACAGACTGGGCTGTGCTAAACGTCGCCTTTCTTTTCTTCATCAGTTCATGTCCTCACCTAATTGTGTATTGAATGTCCAGCTTTTAACATATCAATTTGCACCTCATCACAGATTTTCTTCTTCTATCCAAATCATCTCTTTGGCCACGACTGTCCTCACCCCTCCCCCTTCCCGACTAAAACAACCTTCTCTTTATCTTATTTTTTTTGTCTTTCACCTTTAGGCTACTTCTTAATCTTCTATAGGCTACCATGCAAGTAACTATGCCACGCAGAGCCTAAAACAAACAAAAACAAAAACTCACGCAAATCGTGGGTTCAGTCTAAACCTAGACCTAATCTGCACTCTAGATTAAAATAATCTTCTACATTTAGATCTAAAACCTATTTATCTATCTGTAATCTGTAATCTACATCTATAAATGAGGTGCGCATGAATATAAAAAAGCTGCCGTAGAGTTCTCCTAGACCGCTTACGATAAAAGCGTCACATGTGTTTGAATTGCCTTTAAAAAAAGCTGTAAATTTTCGTAAAAGGGTAAAAATTCAAAAATAAAACACGACAAAAAAATTAATATCCATTGTTTTTATAAGGAACTATTTTCTTTTCCGCTTCTTTACTTCCGTCTTCTCGGAAAGTTGTTGTGAAGTGAGGTCACGTCAAAATTAGTAAAAGGTTTGACTTCAAGAGGTAATGGTGATTTCCGCCTTTAAATTTGATTTTGTTATGAAGTTTAATGTGTCAAAAATTCCTATGAATCCAGATTCGATTACACGAAGACAGGGAACAATTTGATCTAGATTCTAGATATAGCACGAAGACAGGGAATAAAATTCTGCGACCCACTCTGCAGTGAACCAACTTTACTCTAGATCTAGATATGTAGGACTAGAAAATATGGAATCTAACGTATTAGATCTAGATCTAAATTAGATTCAACGACTATTTACTTTATATGATCTAGAAAATATAGAATCTAACATTATCAAGAACTGGCAGCTCTGTTATTTGTTATTTTTGATACAATTACTATTGAAAGCTTTCACTTCAAGAGGTAGGCCTATTTGTGGAGGCCTATTTGTGGCTATCGCCTTTAAATTTGATTTGATAAGTTTAATGTGTCAAAAATTCTTATCAATCCAGATTAGATAACACGAAGAAAGGGAACAATCTGATCTAGATTCTATATCTAGCACGAAAACGGAAGAAAATTATGTGACCCACTCTGCAGTGAACCAACTAAAACCGCACTTTCAAACTTTGAACTCTATGGATTTGGAAACGGCAGCACAGTTTCTTCTGAAAATTTTCATGCTGTTGCAGAACATCAAGATCTATATTATCTAGACAACCACAACAAAACAAAACAAAAATATTTTTAATGCAGCCACTTGGTTAATTTTGGTTGATTCCAAGTTAATCAACGTGTCGGTCCGAAGACCCTTGAATGCAGACGGAAATTTTTTTTGTTGAAAAGCTAAGATGTTTTCAATATCACATTATCAAGAACTGTTAGAAAGAATGATATCACGGTGCAAGAAAAAAATATTTTTAATGCAGCCACTTCGTTAATTTTGGTTGATTCCAAATTAATCATGTGTCGGCCCGAAGCCCCTTGAATGCAGACGGAAATTTTTTTTTTATTATTTTCAAAGTTAAGATTTAAAAAAAAAAACTTCCATCTACAGATAATTTCTGCAAATACTCTGTTCCTTTCAGCATGTTTTTACCTCAATCCCCTTTTTGTTTGCTTCATTTGTTAAGTTTTGTTTGGTTTTAATAAGACCGCTTGCATACACCACACCCAGTCACATTATCCTGACACCGTCCAACCAGACTTAGCACTAAATCCATAATGCCAGACACTATGCGGATCAGCTGCTAAAACCAATTTTAAAGTCCTTGATTGACTCAGCTGGGGATCGAACCCACACCTCCCGATCGCTGAGTGAGTATCTTACCGCTAGGCCACAGAGTCGGTTTGGTGTAAGTGTAGATCTAATTTAGATTCAAAGTCGAAGTTAGGAAGCCGGCAATATTAGGCCCTATAATTTAATCATTTGTTCTCTTAAAAATAGTGCCCTTAGCGATATGAAGATTTGAAAGAAAAAAATGCAAGTTCCAACAAAATGCTTTGAAATTCCTATTAAAAAGTATTATAACTGTTATAACTGTTAAAATTGTTACCAATATACATTTTGGTAATTTTTACCTCAGCGAGCTTAAAAATATAATTAAAACTGTGCAAAAAGAAAGCCTCACCCATGCTCTCTCTTTCTCTCTCTGTCTATCCCTCGCTCGCTTTCTATCTTTACCACTCTCTCGCATCCTCTCTCTCAGCCT
Source organism: Elysia marginata (assembly GCA_019649035.1). Taxonomy (NCBI): domain Eukaryota; kingdom Metazoa; phylum Mollusca; class Gastropoda; family Plakobranchidae; genus Elysia; species Elysia marginata. Next base: position 25,813 of record BMAT01007092.1, read on the forward strand.
TTCTCTCGGTCCCTTTTCACACCTCTCTCGCAGTCTAAGACCCTCTCCTCTCGTTGGTACCTAATTTAAACATTACACTAGAATAGAATAGCGAATTAACTACTAACAAAGTCACCATAGCACGAGACTGAGCTTAAAATTTTTTTGGCCCCGCGGTGACGCTGGATAGTCCCATATGGACTGGGAATGGGGAAGTGCTACCTCGCGACTCTCTGGAGCGGAGGATTTAATGATGCTCTAATAATTTTACTCACAGCATGCCTGCCTTTCTAAAATATAAAATTACTCCAGTATGTCTAACCATACACATGATGTAAGAAGTAAATTGTGTTGTTTAATTTTTTGTTCTTTTTTTCTACAAATGTTTTGTGTCGCACAGCATGAACTAACAAAAGAAGTTATCTAATCAAACCGGGTCACATGAAGAATAGAAAGCACAGGGAAAAAAACTGTTAAAATTGGCCTCTGTTTTAACTGATCTTTTATCTTGAGCGGTTTAGATCTAACAGGCTGACCTTTTTTTCAACTTTTTAACTGTCAATTTATGCAATTTCGTGTAGATCTAATGTTTTTTTCCGCCTGTATTTTCAGTTTCTTTGATTTCCACCTGACCGCCCTGTTTGCTACAGAAGATTTAATTCATTGATTCGTGATAATCCATTAGTTTAAATTAGAAGGATAATTTATTATGGGCCAACCAATACCTCACCCAAAAAACTGCCCAAGACTTCGTGTGCGCTCGTATTTCCGCAGCAACAGGTAAAACTCACACACACAGAAACACATTTTGAACTCAGTATTTATTATTTATTTATTAAAAAAGGGAAGACAAGTTTTATTTACACATTTCATGACATTTTGGAGATACCTAAGGAGGGTCTGTCTAACTCTCTCTCTCTCTCTCTTTTTTTTTTCTCTTTTTTTTCCTCCCCTGAAATTTCCCCATGCCTATCCCTCTGTCTTTGTGTTTATATCTACTCTATGTCTGTCTTGATATATCTCTTCGTCTGCCTCTCTCGTCCTTTCTTTCTAAGATGGTAAGACAACTCTGTAAAGACGCCTTAAGTGACATTTTCTCAAGCTCTCCCAGTTACCAAGAGCAGTTTCTGAAGGTTTTCTGTACATTTATCTGTTGAGAAAAGTTGTAAAAGGCCTTATTTATCATCACTGTAACTCAGTGTTGTTTAATTAAAAGCCCTGATATTGAGCTCACAAAATTAAACCACTTTAAAAGACATGGTTCTTCTTTAGAAAGCAGACCATATAGTCATTCATTGGAAATGTGAATATGGGAGTCGAGAGTGGGATGTTTGAAAATTTTTTCTAGCTTAATTGTTTACAGTTGAGTACATTAAGTTTCTGTAAGTATAACATTTTAATTTGCTAGCTATAAATATATTTGGTTAAAACATAGAGCCGCCATAAATTATGCTGGTCAATCGGAAATGTAAGCAACATCGCTTACTTGAGCGAAACAGATTATATTAACGTTGTGGCTTTCGTAACGTTATTCATTCAGTCATCTGTTAAAGCTCAAGCTGTCCTTGTTGGCAATCAAACGACTTCACATAGTTCACAATGACCTACTTATTGAGCAAGTCGACTTTCGCAAGATTTCCCCCACATGCTAATAAATATAGACCAAGGTATTTCTCAAGAGCTATTATTTGTGGGGCTATTTCAGGACTAACCTATTTTTTGTTAAAAGTAGGCGCTCCAGCGAACTCTTCTGAGGACGAGGTAGTTTTTTCGAATAACGCTAGTGCTGGGCTGATGACATGCCCCTCAAATTAAGGTAATAGCCATGAAATACAATAACATTCCATGACTGCAGGACAACTGGAGTATGCGGAACATTTGATTTTTGCAACGTACATAACTACATATTAGCTCCTTTCGTTTAGAAGTGAGAAAGTCGATCTTCATACCAAAACATTGGATTTTCTTTGCTGCACCCTGCCACGCTCACAAAACTAAGAATAAGCCCAAAGGTAGATTGTTGTTTGTTTTTAAATAGGAGCTTTTTGCAGGTTGATGCATAAGGCCTCAGGTTGAGTGCAACAAATTTGGAGGTTGGTGCATAGTTTTACATATCAAACTACGCACCGACCTCTGCTAATTACGCAAGCTAGTGAAAAAATGCTTAAATTTCAAAATGGTTAATAACTAGGACGGATTCAGAAGTGTGCTGGGCTGAGAAGACTAATGTTAACATGAACAGGGAAGGGACCATTTCCAGATTACGCATTAACCGACTCTGCATAAAAACCAACTTTACCTGGTCAATCAAAAAAAGCACCACAAGGACTAATCTGCGTTAATTATCATGATCAGTTTGTATAGAAACGATTGGCATAAAATGTTATAACTACATCGAATAGTAGCCTACACATGTTTCCTCAAAAGTTAAGGTAAACCTTTAGAAACTTTAAAGATTATAACAATGAATCATCCATAAAAACTCAGCTTAAGATACTAACCGAGAAATCCTTGAATTGAGTCAGGTTTTTTCCACTTCATTCCTAAGACATAGGAGGGAATAGCGCATGCGATGATGGCAAGAGCGAAGCTGCACTCTTGCGGCTTCTGGTAAACCGTGATGCCAACAATCGCGAGGTTCATCAATGACACGAAAGCTGGAAGCACCACTGGCATCTATGGAATTCAAAGGATGTTGAATGGTATTGCGAAATTTGACTGAACTGTTTATCAATAAAAGTGTAAACTAATATACTATTTAAGTATCACCAGTCCTATATTTCTAGGAATTTTAGAAGAGCAGTGGTAAGTAACGATTACTTTTGAATAAGATTGTTCTCTTTGCAATTTCGTATGGGTACATATAAGACTATCTTATATTTTAAAGAAACGTGGGTTGAGTGGTAATCTGTTAAAATCAATTCAAAGCATGTATCTTGATTTGAAAAGTGCTGTCAGAGTTGATTCTTGCAAAGTTACAGAGTTTTTTAGTTGTGAATCCGGTGTAAAACAAGGATGTATTCTGAGCCCATTGTTATTTTCTCTTTTTATGTCCGAATTCAATAATTTCACAAAAGAACATATTGAGAATTGTGAAACTGAACTATGTACTAATGACACTGTAAGAACATCTTTCCTTATGTATGCCGACGATCTATGCTTATTCTCTGATAATATTATTTGTCTTCAAAGGCTTTTCAACATGCTTGAATCATTTTGCCTTGAGTGGGGCCTGAAAGTCAACTTAAGTAAAACAAAAATCATGGTTTTTAGAAATGGTGGGTACTTACGGCAAAGTGAAAAATGGTTTTACAAAGATCAGAGAGTGGAAGTGTCAAGTTATTATAACTACTTGGGACTTTTATTTTCTTCGCGTCTCATTTGGTCTAAATGCCTTGATAATTTTGCTAGTAGAGGGGTTTTTCTCATAAACAAAATTCGTTTACTTTGCCATAAATTGAATAATATAAATGCAAAAATACTTTTTAAAATATTTGATGTAAAAATCAAACCTGCTCTCCTGCATGAAAGTGAAATGTGGGGCTTACAGAAACGAACAGAGATAGAAAATGTGCATATAAAATTTTGTAAAATGGTTCTCAATCTGGGTAAAACCACATACAACTTCGCCGCTATGCGAGAGTGTGGCAGATATCATCTGTATGCAGATTATCATGTCAGGGCGATTAAGTATTGGTGTAAAATTCTGTGTCTTTCTGATGATAGGTATGTTAAGAAATGTTATACGCAACTGTTACTTCATGACAGAAGTGGTAGAAGGAACTGGGCCTCAGGTATTCGAACCTAAACTATGTTCGCTGGGATTTGGCGAGGCTTGGTATCACCAGAATATGGGAAATGTGGGGTTGTTTATAAGCAAGGTTAAGGATAGGCTCATCTCTATTAGTTTTCAAGAACTTAATTTAGAAGCCCAACGACTTTTTCCAGAATATTTAGATTTCCATCCCAACCCTTTTGCCGCTCCGTATATTGACATAATTCACAACTATACTAAACGAAGACTGTTTGCCCTGCTACGTTGTAAGAGTCTCCCAGTCAATGACAACCTACATAGACTTAACATTTCAGATTCTACGTTATGTTCAGAATGTCTTGTAGTAGAAAATGAGCACCATATTATATTTGAATGTGCTAAATATGCACTTATTAGACCTTCATTTTTATCTGAAGAAATAACACGAAATTGTAATCCTAATGGTTTTTGCAACCTTTTAAATTCTAAAAAAGCCACTGTGTTAAATTCTGTAATAACTTATCTATCTTATATTCTAAAGGATGTACTCCTCCTCAATGAATGATTTTTTGTTTGAAGGTTGTTTGGGCCGTTGGCCTTGAAAAACTGAATAAACTCAATTACAATTACAATATAAGACTACCTTAATAGGCCTCGACAGGTCAGGCTCTGTCCACCTCATGAGGACCTGGCCAGCAAATGTAATGGCCAAAGTGATGGTGTTACTGAAAGATGCCATCTCGATGAGGAAGAAGATGTTGCCAAACCGTTGCATAATTATCACAAGTAAAAACTGCAGACAGGAAATTATTGTTAAGGGTGTTTAAGGCAAAAATTAAGATAGACGATCAAGCAAATGATTAGGCAAGTATAATTACGAGGTCTATTGAAAAATAAAATAGAAGATAAACATAAGAATTATAAATAAGCAAGTTCACCTACGAAGTCTGCAAAAGTTTGAAAATTAAACACTAAAATAATTCAGTTAAACATGCGGTAGGTAAATAGTAGTTTCAAGCAACAATGATATCGTCATGGACATGCCAAAGAACTCTTGAAGAGTTTCGCAGCAGGGATATGAGACTTTAGTTACAGGAGACTGCTGCATTGTAAAAAAAACATGAAATAATGTATCTGTTCCTTACCAGAGATATTAAGGAAGGTACTGGTGTATACCTCTTGATGGTGATCATAGAGATGATGCTGGGAAGATGGTTGTTCTTGGCGGCGACATAGAAAAGCCTGTAGAGATGAAAATATGTATGTACTCTAAGAATCGGAAAGATTTAATATTAAAACGCATGATCTTCACCTGATTTGCCATTTTTCTCTTCATGACTAGGTGAACGCCGAAGGTACACACCTTTCAGATTTGCCTCCATAATTATGGAAGGAAAAGGGAATTTGAAATGTTCTTAGGTTTTAATTTGTAAACAACTCTCAAAGCTATTTATAAAAGCCCAATGATTTTTTTTTGTGTTACTTTTGACAGCCTGGGATTTTAAAAAATTAATACCTTGTTTACAAGATCCATACTGTAAAGAAAATAATTCGTTCTTTATCCGTCTTTCTAATTCCAGATAGGCCTAAATCTGGTTCATACATTCTTTTTTGTGCAAACACTTCTCATTTTTAATTGATAGTTTTTTTGCTTTTTCTATGATATGAGGTTACAATTTTCCTGATTCGATAGGCCCCTTCCCCCAAGTAACGTCGTCTTCTTTTTTCCGGGAGTCCATTCAATAGTTTTATGTTATAGATTTCTAGGTAACGGTACATTTTATTTCTCCTTGCACCCATTTTTTCATATCTTTTCTTTATTGTTCTCATCATTTATATGGTTTCAACTAATAGTATTGCTTTTCTTTTCTTTTTTGTCCCGTGCTTATCCATGCAAGTGTCTTACAAGTTTTATATATTTATTTATTTATTTTTGTCTGACGAAGGCGTAAAGCCGATAGCTCACCTGGCTCGTATGTACTTTTAAAGCTAAAATATAATTTTATACCTTCTTTGAAAAAAAATTCATTTGCTCAGGATTATGATATTACATTGGACTGTCAAGATCTTTTAAAAGGACTCATAAAGGATTTTGGTGCTTAAAAAAATCTTTAGAGATAAGACATTAAGATAAAAATGCCTGACAATTGATTTTGAACTATTTTAAACATTATATATTCTCTTTAGGAAATATTGTGGCTCGCATCACACTTCACATAGGCCGCAATGTCTGTTCTAGTTTTGCACGTTCTAGCTAATTAGCAGTAGGGACAAATTTTCAGATTATTTGTATTGATGCAGAACTCATGCTAGGAGTGCAATTGTTTCATTGCCAGCCAGTTAAAGTACCGGTAAGGAAAATACGAGTAAGTTTGGCTTCCCTTCGCTGCTTCCAGAGAATTAGGCACTCGTTCTATTGAAGTGCAGAACTGGTTATATCAACAGATGTCTATCTCATTTTAGACTTGTTGATCCCGTGTCGTCCTTCAGAAATCTAAAACAATTTTAACAAATTGAACTATTTGCGTTATACGGACGAAAAGTTAAGCTCTAAGTAAAATCATTCATATTTTTATACAATTCGAGTTGAAATCGAATAGATGATTTTGATAATTAAAAAAATCAATTCGGCACACACCATACTTTCGGTGCTTTTGTCTCTAGGTAAAGAAACATTTTGCTTTCAGACCACATTTACCAAGTAGGCCCTATAGAAGTGTTTCAACATCAAATCAAATAAGCCAACCTTGACACAGAAAGTATTCCTCCATTCATGGCGCCAACCACAGATAAAGCGATGAGGAAAGGAACCACATAGGACAGACTAGGTACTGTTTGCTGAAGAAAAGTCTGAGCAGAAGAAAGTGAAATGATACACAAGTTGTAAAAGATAAAAATGAAGGTAAAATGTTTTTAAGGCGACTTCCCTTGATGAGTTGGGAGAAAAGTTTGGAAAAACGTAAGTGCGTTTCAAATAATGATAATTTTGGTGATGATGGTGGTGTGTTTGTTGTGTCATAAAGAATAATAAATACAAGGCTCATAGTTTATAATCACGGCATAGTTATGATACCCCAGGAAAACACAGGTGATGTAGTAGATTATTATCATTCCACGGGAACAAAGGCCTATCCGTGCTTCAGTTAAGTATTATTATCATACCCTGGTAGCATACAACTTCATGAGTATTTTTTAGATTCCCCGAGTACCTACCAATACAACAGTAAAATGTTATTATGATTCCATGGGAATATAGGGGCCTCCTACTACTAAAAAAATTATTATTATTTCTTGGGAACATACCACTGCTAAACTAAGTTAGAATTATGATTCCCTGAAAAATACTACTGCTACAGTAGAACTTCATAATGATACTGTGAGGGCATATCATTGCTGCAATAGAGCATTGTTAAGATCCAGACCCTGGGAACATACCGCTGCGACAGTTGAACTGTGAACCATCTCTGTCGGGGTAAGGACTGCAAAGTATGCCACATTTGCCAACATGTAGATCCCAGTAACTATACTCATCGATATCATAATTCCCAAAGGAAGATTCCTGAATAGAGACAGTTTCAATGACACAATGTGTTACAAAGTGAATATAATATTATTGTGAAGCAGTTAAAGTGTTCTATGGAAATTTATAAAGTTAATAATAATTTTCATTGAGAATATCGTACCGTTTTTCAATTTATTACAGCACACACGTTTTTATTTCGATTCAAATCGCTATTTTAGTTACACCTGTTAGTCTAATTTTCGGAATGAGAAAGAAATCCTAGCTAAAAAAAAAAAAATAAAAAACCCGGACACTTTTGAGCCTGCATGCAGGTATTTAATCTTTCACCAATTAATGAGTACAGCATTGCAGCATGACTTGTACTGTTAAATAAAATAATCAACTGTATCACTGCGGAAGTAAAGACCCCCCCCCCCTTTCTCTCCTGACTATCTCTTAAGCTTGCTAGTAATATTTCTTTCTCTTTTTCTTTCCCTCTGTCTGACTCTCAGACTTTAAAGAATGGTCTGACTGTTTCTGTCTCCCGCCTGTGTCTCTGTATGTCTGACTCTGTCTGTCTCTCTCTGTCTTTCTGTCTCTCTCTCTCTCTCTCTCTCTCTCTCTCTCTCTCTCTCTATCTCTCTCTCTCTCTCTCCAGTCCCCCTTGTTCGATCATAACATTTTTGTTCTCTACGTCCACCAAATTTTTAGGTACCAATCTTAGTTTTAGCATAATGCATAAAAAAAAAACATACATAGGGGGCAGCGTGGCAGAGTGGTTAGCGCGTCGGACTTGAGATCTGGAGGTCGTGGGTTCGATTCCCGACCATGTCCTGTTGCAATTGCCTTGGGAAAGCAATTTACCCTAACTTTCCCCAGTCCACCCACCTGTAAAACGGGTACCTGGCTAAAGACAGTGCTTGAAATTTGTGGAATGTTAGTATTTGAGCGCCTAACAGGCTGCCGTACTGTAATGCTCTGAAATATGAGTTGAATTGGCTTAGGTGTGTATAGGCCTGCTGGGGTAAATATGGAAAGTCATGAGACTTTGGCAGTGAAGGACTCTAAACATATTTACTTATTTATTATACATAATCATTATGTTAGTTATAGTCGTTTCAAGAGTTATTATGTAAGGTATATAATTATCACGATTTACTACTTTTGTGACATGTTTTTTTAACGTTTTTAAAATCATAGTCACCCTTGTTTTTATTTTTTTCTTTATTAAAGCTGTATTTCTTAGTGCAGGATACGAAATTCGGGTCATGTAAACGAAAGGTGAAATATTTCGTTACCTCTGTGGGTTTATGACCTCTCCTGTCATAAAAGTGACGTAGTGCCTTCATTGTGGTTTCCATGTAGCAAAAAACAAAAGAATGATCAAAATTAATGTCAGATTAATCGAACAAAACCATATTTTACTCGATAGAATAAAATTCAAGCTAGCTGGAACAATTTTTTTTTTCAGAAAAAAAAAGTATTAAGAAAAACTTATTTTATTCTGGCCATGACTTTTAAAAGTTGACTTATCGAGCAACTTTTTTTCATGTCTCTATTGAAAAATTGGAGAAAAGAAAAACTGCGCTTATCTTATTGTAATGGATCTAAGGTCCTAACTCGTCAACATCTTCTCCTTGGATACAAGATAATCTAGAGCTTCAAAAATACGTTTTAAAGACAGAAGCTTCTAAAGATTTACATGGCTATATAGGACAGCTCCTTTTCAATATTGAAAGTATTAATCGGCGTCAACGTTTATACATCCATATTCAAAGGCTACCTGTGGTAAAAGCTGGACAGTTTTAGACAAAGAAGGTTTTTTGCGCGGATAGTTCTAGAAAAGTTCGGTGGTGAAAGAATAAAACTTACAAACTTTCTTGGTGCACGTGTTCATGGATACCCTCGTTTTGAGCATAGAAGTTAGCGTTCGTTTTCTTATGTTTAAAATTTGACTAAATGAACGTAAAAACCCAGGCTTTAACAGAATGCAGAATACTGGAAGATAAAAATTAGCATAGGGAAAGGTGAGCTTAACAGTTCTAAGATGTCATTAACACATAATCTCGCAAAGAGAGTTTGTATTATAATTATCTTTATTAAGGTTTTTTGTGCTTTAAGCTTAAGATTTGGGTGTATGCATAGGTAACTATCGGTTTCATCATACTCATAGTTCATTTTCACCATATAACATCAAAATGATGATCACAGGGAATGGTCTTTTCAATTGCGCTGACCAAACCGTACAAATCTGAATAGGTATTTAAAATAAATTGGTTCATTGAACTTAAGTATATCTATTTAGAAATGGTTTGCAACAAAAGCAAACTGAAAAACACTGAATGTGTTAAGGGCAGGGCTTTACAAGGCAGTGTTAAACATAGGGTGATATTTTTTCTCAAGCTCGACAGTTTGGTCCGTCTCACATTTTCCTAATTGAAAAACTTAGTTTGATAAAAAGTCACCTTTTATTTTTAAATAGGCACAGGTATAAAGTATAAGACAGCAACATATAAACAAGTAGACTGAATAGTGTGCATGCAGCATGACAAGCTGTATACTGTGTATCCGACCTAAAGGTAGGAATTACTTAATAAAAGAAGAAATGAATTTATACTAAAAAGATCCCTTGAATAATCTGAAAACGACGAGATAATTTTTTATAACAAGTTAAAGATCGAAGGGCATATATACGGACTTTAGGTTTGTTCTTCTTCGGAATCCAAGTACCGTTCTTCACTTTTTATAACGCTATAAACAGCTTGTCCGGGTTAAATTAAGTGCTGAAATTCCTGAAGCGATAAAAAAGAAAAAAAATTATACTTTACATCACGCTCATGATTACCTGAAAATGATTCAGCTGCTTAATGTCATACTATGTTTATACCAGTAGCCTACATGTTCAAACCAGATAGATTTATGCTACATAAACTAGTTGTACTAGCATTTATTTGTTTCAAAAGCATCTAAATTAGTTTTTTTCCATTGCAGATCTTTTGGTTCTCTCTTCTACGCCATGGGTATTAAGATTATACAATTCCAACTAATTGTTATCTTCTGCAAACACATTAAAGGAATACGGGAGAAAGCCTTTTTATGGTCCATTTGCATGGAATAATAATGCCTGAAGTTGTTAGACAAACGACAGACTTGTACAATTTTAAAGAGTCACTGAAGACACATATTTTTTTTTTAGAAATAACTTTTGGCCTTAAAACTTGTCGTAGTTGAACATTGAAAATTATTTATATTGTCAAGCATTAGGCGAATCTACTGCTCTCTCCGTATATTCTTTTGAATGTGTGTGTGTAAAGCGCCTACAGCTAGCTGCTATCGAAAGGGGCGCTCTAAATAAGTTATTATTACTATTATCATTCTTGTTATTATTATTACTATTATTTTTATTATGATTATGATTAATGATTATTATTACTATTATTATTATTGCTTATGGGATTGCCTCTTTATGCAAACGTTTAATAGATACGACGTCATAAGTTCGCAAAACGATGTGTGAAGATTCTTGTGTGTGTTGGTGTATGTAGCTGGCCTTAATTATTCATGGGGCTATGGATAATTACGGTCCAATTTAAATATTACATCTTAGCATTTTTGCTTTTATAAAAAAAGATCTCACTTAACACATGAGCAAGGTTAATGAATCCGTAATAATTATTCTTTTGTTCTATTTTCCCACCTCAGATTGCCGAATAAATGCTCAATAAATTACTCAAATAAAAAAGTCATTATTATAAGGGCTAGTTAGGTGCAGTAATTATGTGCTTTTTTGTCTGATAAAATATAGGCTACCAATACATAATTCACGCCCAAGCCTTAAAAAATGATAGTCAATGTCAAATTTGTCTTTAGTGTTATCTGTGATATCGAAACGAAACAAAACTTTCTAAAACTAATCTATCGTTGACTGAAATATAAAATTCTTACCATCCTCCAAACGCCCACACACCACTGTATATAGCAAACACTAAAGCCCCTGCACTGTAGTCTGTATCTTCAAACGAATTTTTAAAGTTTTGTGTTTTACCTGTGAATAAGGAAAGGTATCTGGAGGAAGCTTGGAAGACGTTAAATTAAACCAACGTTGAAGATAGATAAATGGGTCACAAGTGTATCTGTCAAATTTGCTGCAGCTGAAACTATAACTATCAATATTGACAATTCTTTCAGTTGACCAGTTATAGGACTACATTAGTCAAGACAAGGACATTGGTTTTTTTAGATGATGCAATAATAATAGTTTTAATGCATTTGTATAAACTTTTGCTTTTCGTCTAATGTTAAACCTTTTCACAGCCGTTTTAACTATAACTAAGGTAACTTTATTCGGCTATGATGTGTTTATTAGCGCCACCGAGCACTGTTTAATGGATCATAGGCCCTTTACCGTTGAACGATTATTATTATAATTATTATAATTATAACTATTATTATTCTATGAGTACGCTTAACAAAGTCAATGATGTGTAATAACGGAGTTTTACCTTTTCCCAGGCAGAAAATTCCAATGAAAATGATCATGAACAATGAGAGAAGTTTGCTGCCGGTCGTCATTGCCTGAAGCTTAGTCACCCAGTTCACGTTGAAACAGTTGATGGCGACAAGGAGAGCTGTGATGAAAGAAAATCAGAAGTTATCTAAACGAGCCACCAAATGAATAGATTCCGGCGTTTGTTTCTTCTTCTTCTTCTTCTTCTTCTTCTTCTTCTTCTTCTTCTTCTTCTTCTACAACAACAACAACTACTACTACTACTACTACTACTACTACTACTACTACTACTACTACTACTACTACTACTACGACAACAACTACTACTACGACTACTACGACAACAACTACTACTACTACTACTACTACTACTACTATCTTACTGAATTTACTTCTGTTACTACTACGACGGCGACAACAAAGACTTCTGTATCTGCATCCACTGCATGAACTGCTGTAGAGAGTATATATGCTACCATTCATAAGCTTATCGTTTGATTTTACCACCACTCCATCACAGTGACTGTAGACCGAACATCTGTGAAGATGTCATGGCTTTTTATTAAGGGCAACTTTTTGTTTTTCGTTTATTTTTTAATGTTGTTACGCTTTTGAGGCCTTTCTGTGAATTATGCGTCTGGAAAAATTTTTAATCAAGCAAAGTCAGCCTGGAGTGTCCTTAAATAATCATTGCATTACCTATGATGAGAGCAGCTAACAACTGTATCGCTTCGGTGGGAGGTTCACAGTCAGGGAATATAGGCCGAAGCATGTAGTTGGCAAACACCAGACTGGTCGCCGCCACAGACACTGGTAAAATGAGGAGACAATTCATCCATAGACACAAGAAACCAGCAAAGTCTCCCCATGCCCGCTTGATATACACGTACTCGCCACCTGACTCTGGAAGGCAGGCACCCATCTCGGCGTAGCATAGGGCGCACAAGGTAGAGAACACGCCCACGACTAGCCACATTAGGATTGACATGCCTAGTAAATAAAAACAATTGTAAATTGAAAGAAGTTTTAAAACAATATTAAATGTAAAGCTGATAACCTTAATATATTCATTAAAAGTAAGACTATGGCTTATTCAAAGCAAAAATGAAAAAAAGCCTCTGTATTTAAAAAGTTTTTTGCTTTCGAATACCATTACTGTATACGTTCCTTACATGTACAGTCATTATTCATGAGCCAATGTACGAATACTAGGTGACCGTGATCTTTCAGAAACCTTATTGATATCCTAACTCTTGTTTTGGCAGGTTGCTGGATTGCGTAAATTCTGTTATCTTTCTGCTAAAATTATAATGCACTTTAAACAAAATGAATATTTATATAGATCACCGAAAGATGCTCATTAAAACCGGATCAGGGCGACTCTAAGAAGATTTTTTTAATGTAAAGACTTATGCAAACAACTACAATTAGATATGCATAATTTTAGCTGCACTTTGCGATCTGAGATTCTCTTTATAACCGAAAAAATAAATCCAAATTTCAAGAAGGCCAACTAAATTTTTAAAATATTTCTTACCATTACCTGCAAAGTGATTCGTAGTTGTGGAAAAAAAAGTGATGTGAGTTTTATCTTTTACCCTCGATATATCAACATAATTCATGCTGTAAGTCTTGTTAATTTCAGACCGTCAGATTATATAACACCAATGAGTTTGTAATCGCCGCACAGTATAAGAAAAAACACACTTAAAGCATATTAAAGTAGCCTGGGCAAATTAGTAGGATATCTTGAGATTTGATGTGAGAAAATAAAATATTTATTTAGTGTAGATTTATTCGCCATTTTTGTTTTGAATCAACCGCATTTCATATCTTTTGTAAAAAATTAAAAAAATTCGTCAATTTATAGCTTTTAGAAACTCAGAAAAAAAATACATTGCTCAAAGTATCAACTTTTTGTATCGTAAAAACTTCCGATTCATTTGCATTACTTTTAAGAGAAATACTTTATATAATAATCTAGAGGGTCCGCAACCAAAAACTCACCCACAGAGCGTACTTGCATTGTGATCCCTACAGGAGACACAAATATGCCGGCACCGATGATCACACCTACGATGATGCTTACACAGTGGAACAAATCGATCCTCTTTTTTAGTTCCACTTTAGGAGTATCATACTGTACAGACACACGCTTCATCTCTTGATGGCCCGTGCTGTTTTGCGGCTGTCTTGATGTCATAGTTTTTCAGTAGGTCAAGTCCAAATGTTTTTTTTTTTCCGGCTTGTATGACCATTACGTTTTATGCAAAGGATTTTGTTAAGAAAATGGTTTTAAAATTCCCATTTCATAATAGAGCGAAGGTTTGGGTCTATCGAAAGACTAAACTAGGATGAAAAAAATCACCGCACTGATTTTCATTAACTATTCAATATTGATAAATTAGAGTGGATTAAACTTGCAACAGCCGGCCCCTAAATATTAGTGTAGATTATTCAAAGCAGTTTCACAAATTCTGTCTGAAAACTTGAAATATTACTAGACAATCTCTCTGAAAACGTTTTCCAAATTTATAGAAAACCAATGCATTGAAAACAGGTTAAACATAAAAAAAAACAAAATGCGACCATTGGTAAACAAAACATACAATCGTATTTAAACATTCATTTCCAAAAGATCTGAATTGTAATTCACAACATATAAGCCTAACCACAGAACATGAGCTACTGTCGCTAAAGTATGCGAAGTACCGGTATGTGGAAAAACTAGAGAAACCTTCTAAAGGGTTACTTAAGCCACCAAAAGTTTATAAACCGCCGTGCGTTTTGATTCGAGGTTGCTATCAATATAACAATAATTTGATTGGAAAAGTTTCCATGTAATATTTCAATGATAATTTACTCACCTTTAATATGTCTTACTGATTTTGTTCTCTAACTGGGGTCCAGATTATAGAGATTATTAAAAACTGCTTCGAATGGATTAAAAGTTTAGAGCGACGTCCATCGATTAAAATATTGAGACCATAAAACAACTGAGATGCTAAGGTATAGAGAGCCTTACGTAACCTTATACTTACACAGCTTTGTAAAAAAAACTAGATTCCCATAACTGTAGCTTCTATTCTATACTCAAGTACAGCAAATACACACTCAGTCTTAACTGGCTCAGATGAAACACGAACTTATCTTTTTTGTTGGTTTTTTTTTTTTTTGCAATATGCGGATTAAAAATCAAAATTATTCGGATCTCTTTTGAAACCACGTATATGAACATGAAATGCAAGTTTTCTGGAACAGTGTTCCTTATTTTCAACCAACCACATAAAGAGCGATATGGTCGATAACAATGAAAATAAAAATTGCTCATTTAAAGCACTCAGCAAATTTACCTCAGCTTACGCGGAGAGAATGGCCTGAAATGAAAGTTTTTCGGGCTATAAGAAAATTGACATCTCCAGTTCTTCCGTATTCTAATAAGCCGAACACGATAATTAATGTTTGTTACAGGAAGAAGAAGGCATATTTCTTTTAAAAAATTGTATTCGCTTCATTTATATTTAAAACTATTTGACAACGGGCTTTGCTAAGAAACCCCTTGGGATTTTTTTATTTGAACTGAGTAGATCAGAATCTCAAAACTATGAAGAACACCCATATAAACATCAAAATTTACATATATATGGATTTCTCTTCTCATTACGCATGAAAACATATGGCACTGACATCGCACTTGCGACCAGTTCTTTTGTGGGGAATTCGTCAGTCGAATTTTAACAGCTTTCAGGTTATAGACTAAGTGCACTGTTAACATAGGCTGCAGTTATTATTGGCCAATAAATGTCAGTTAGTTTATAGAGCAAAAGCAACACCCTATAAAAAGTGCTGCATAAAGACCCATAAATTTACTAAATGTTTCATACACAATTGCATCTGGCTGCATAGCGCAAAAAAATAAAACCTATACTACCCCTGATATTAAATCCAGATCAAACTGGTTTTATGTCAGGGCGATTCATTGGTGACAACATTAGGCTAGTGTATGATGTATTATCCAAAAAGAAAGGCCTTCTTATTCTAGTAGATTTTGAAAAAGCTTTCGACTCTGTAAGTTGGTCATTCATTTACAAAACTATGCGCTACTTTAACCTAGGAGATTATATAATGAGATGGGTAAAACTATTTAATACACAAACAAAATCTAGGGTGGTAATAAACAAGACAGTCTCAACATGGTTCAAACCTGGACGAGGCGACGAGGTTGTAGACAAGGCGATCCAATATCTCCGTACATATTCCTTATAGAGAGTTAGGTATTGGCACGCATGCTTCGTCAAAACGATTATATAAGAGCCTATAGAATAAGGAATCTAGACATCCATATATCTCAATATGCGGATGACACTACTTTTTTAGATGGATCTGAACGCTCCCTTAGAGATTGCATAAACACACTAAATGAACTTGCAGGATACTCGGGTTTAAAAGTAAACAATGACAAAACGAAAGCTATTTGGTTTGGATGTCCGAGGCCGCAAGAAAATAACTTTTTTCCAGAGGGAAATCTAGAATGGAACCCAGAAACTTTACATCTTATCTAAATAAAATTACAGCCAGATTTATTAAAATTTTTAATACTTGTAACTTGGGTGAAAGAAATCTCACTCCGTTTGGCAAAGTAACAGCTATAAAAGCCATTCTCATTTCTAAAATCGTTCATATTCTGACCGCATTACCAAGTCCCTCTGATGAAATACAGTCAAATTTACAAAAAATGTTTGAGAAGTTTTTATGGAATGGCACAAATAACAAAATTTAAAAAGAAGTTTCTTACAGACCAGTACATGAAGGGGACTGGACATGCTGAATATAAAACTGTTTATACAATCACTTAAACTGGCATGGGTTAGAAGAATAGAAAATAACAATACCCTCTGGAATAAGGTCCTTAATAAACTAAATAAAAAAACAAAAAATCTTTCCAAAGTTGGTCCTTCCCTGACAATGCTCATGGAAACCAACAATACCTTTTGGAAGGAAGTGTTCCACATTTATGCCAAATTTAGCATGCAAATGAAACCTACCACATTCCAACAGTTTGATAATAGTATTTTTATATTAAATGATAACATTAAAATTGGTAATGAATCAATAAACTTGAAAACGTTCATAAGAAACAATGCCACATATATACACCAATTGAAAAGAAACGGACACATAATAAATTACCAACAATTAATTCAGAAACTTATATCCCAGAATCAATGTTAACTTTTTTAACAGTTCAAGGAATTGTAAGAGCAATAAACTATTTTAATAGAAGATTACCACTGGTACCTTCTATAATAAATGATAACAAGCAACCCCATCTATCAGTGATATTTGCTAATAAAAAAGGTGCTTCAAAAATATACAACACTCTGTTGTCAAACAAATCGGAGATTCAAGGTATCAAGACTTGGAAAAAAAGATTAAATGTAAACATTTCAGAAAGGAAGGTGTTTCTTCATCTGAAAAGAACTACGAGAGACTGAGCATTAAGATGGCTTCAGTACAGAATTCTACACAATATTCTAACTACTAATAAAATGGTTGCCAAATATAACCCAGAACAAAATGAGAACTGCAGCTTTTGTCAAAACTGTCCAGAATCCATATTACACCTTTTCTGGAGCTGCCCGATTGTGAATTTCTTCTGGAAAGATCTAAACGTATGTATAAGAGAAAAATGCAAACATGTTCACAATCTATTTTTATTAAAACTCTTAGATTATTCGGAGAAGATCCAAGTTTAAAAACTGATACAATATTGGACCTAGTAATCCAACTAGCGAAGCAATATATCTATGCCTGCAAAGTGAAAGGTATTGCACCAACCAACACATACCTCCAACACATTTTATACAAAAGATATCTAATTGAAAAAGCAAAAATCTATAAACAATGACTCGCTGCTTAAATTTGCTAAACGTTGGGATCCCTACAGAAATATCCTTTGATCTCTCATAAGCCTTTCGAATGTATAAATGAATTACACAAAAATATGCTGCCTCAAAATACCAACATGCCTAATGGCCTTTGTATGTTTGGCTATGATATATATGATTCTTCATTGATAATCCTATGTTTTATTGTACATTTTGTTAAATTATGTAAAATAGTATGTGGCCTTCGTATGTTTGGCTATGCATTTATGTTCTGAAATAATTATCCCCACCCTTTCGTTTTAAAAAAACCACACTGTAATGTATGTCACATTAGCTGTTTGCATAAAGTAAGGGAATGGTGTCTTATTACCTCGCCTTTTCAACTCTTTCATCAATAATGTCTTATTATATCGCTACCATGCCTTACTTTTGCTGGAGTCACGCCATCACCCTCATCACTTCCATCATCACTAATAACGCAGCACCACTCCTTACTTTATATTATGCTTGAATAAAGCTAGCTAGAGTTACGATGGCTGTTCCTGTAGTTAGGGTTTGAATAATTGTTATGGACATTGGTGTAGACGTCATTATTAACTTTAAAGTAATAACGTTATGTTAGTAAATGTCGATAGCACTGGCACTGGAGGTTATAATAGTAATAATATAGTTTATTCCTCTGATGATTGTTATGAAACACCAACATTGTCTCCATAAAAAACTCTACCAATTGTAAAGTTATTGAAGATTCTAGAGAAATGTAAAGTTATTGAATATTCTAGAGACAGGACAGCTCTATTGTACATTGCCATTAAC